>JAHLJT010004769.1:0-27648 GCA_031308135.1 Acheta domesticus | reverse complement strand
ACGCTTCTTGCAACAAAGGCAACTTATAAATCACAAGACAATACAAATGATGTAGGCGTCGTTAACGACCCATTACATGACCGAAATTGCACCAAATGTTCGTTGCACAATCGTAACTGTAGTTAGGCGCAAAGCATACTATTTTTATACCAAGGTAACATACGACTGGGTCGTTAACGACCCAGCAATTAAAAGTATGTCTGGGTCATTTTATGTAAAAACTTTCCAGTGACAACTTTAATTAAAAATAGATTAAAATATTTGTTATTTAAAACAAAAAATATCACTACATTTTTTCATACACAGAGTTCTAATAAAATTCTATGGAATTGTGTGAAAAGCCATTGTTTATACGGGGTCGTTAACGACCCATTCTAAAGAACGTTTCTCGCCACAAAAACGAAAACTTATAAATCACAAGACAATACAACTGTTGTGTTTGGGGTCGTTAACGACCCATTACATAACCAAAATTGCCCCAAAACTTTGTTGCACTATAGTAACTGTAGTCAGTCGCAAAGCATAGTATTTTTATATCAAGATAACATATGACTGGGTCGTTAACAAACCAGCACTTTAAAGTATTTCTGGTCATTTTTTGTAAAACATTTCAGTGACACCTTTATTTAAAAATTAGAGTAAAATATTAGTTTAATAAAACAAAATTATCTATACATTTTTCCGGGACAGATTTCAAATCAATTAATATGGAATTTGTGTGAAAAGCCATTGAATATACTGGGTCATTAACGACCCATTCCACAAGAACGCTTCTTGCAACAAAAGGCAACTTATAAATCACAAGACAAAAAACAACTGATGTAAAGTGTCGTTAACGACCCACATACATGACCAAATTATGTCTGGTTCACTTTATGTAAAAACTTTCCAGTGACAATTTAATTAAAAACAAGATTAAAATATTTGTAATTTAAAACAAAAATATCACTACATTTTTTTCGGACACAGAGTTAGAATCAAATTATATAGAATTTTGTGTGAAAAGCCATTGTTTATACGGGGTCATTAACGACCCATTCTACAAGAACGTTTCTCGCCACGAAGGCAACTCTTGTATTGGGTCGTTAACGATCCATTACATGAAAAATTGCTCCAAATTTTCGTTGCACTATCCTAACTGTAGTCAGTCGCAACGCATTCTATTTTTATATCAAGATAACATACAACTGGGTCGTTAACGACCCAGCACATTTAAGTATTTCTGGTCATTTTTTGAAAAACCTTCCAGTGACACCTTTTATTAAAATTAGAGTAAATATTTGTTTCATAAAACAAAATTATCCCATACCTTTTTTTCCGAGACAGATTTTGAATCAATTTGGAAGTTGTGTGAAAAGCCTTCGTATATAATGGATCGTTAACGACTTATTCTAAAGAACGTTTCTCGCCACAAAAGGCAACTTATAAATCACAAGACAATTCAAACTGTTGTACTGTTCGTTAACGACCCATTACATGACCAAAATTGCATCAAAACTTTCGTTGCACTGTAGTAATTTTAGTCAGTAGCACGGCATACTCATTTTTATATTCATGATAACATACGACTGGATCGTTATCGACCCAGCCCATTCAAAGTGTTTCTGGTCATTTTTTTTAAAACATTCCAGTGACAACCTTTTATTAAATTAGAGTTACAATATTTGTTTAATAAAACAAAATTATCCATACATTTTTCCGAGATGGATTTCGAATTAATTAATTACGGAATTTGTGTGAAAAGCCAATAAATATACTCGTCGTAAACGACCCATTCTACAAGAAACGTTTCTCTCCACAATAGGCAACTATAATCACAAGACAATACAACTGTGTAGTGGGCCGTTAACGACCCATTACATGACCAAAATTGCGCAAAACTGTTCGTGCACTAAAGTAATTTATAGTCAGTTAAGCACGGCTGGATCGTTAACGACGCAGCCCATTCAAAGTATTTCTGGTCATTTTTTGTAAAAATTTCCAGTGACACCTTTTATTAAAATTAGAATACAATATTGTTTAATAAAACAAAATTATCCATACATTTTTTCCGAGATGATTTGAATCAATAATACGGAATTTGTGTGAAAAGGCAATTATATACTCGGTCGTTAACGACCCATTCTACAAGAATTTCTCTCCACAAAAGGCAACTTATAAATCACAAGACAATACAACTGTTGTATGGGTCGTTAACGACCCATTACATGACCAAGTTGCGCAAATCTTTCGTTGCACTACGGTAGTTGTAGTCAGTCGCAAGGTATACTCATTTTTTATATCAACATAACAAAGATCTGGGTCGTTAACGACACAGCACATTTAAAAGTATTTCTGGTCAATTTTGTTCAAACATTCCAGTGACACCTTTTTTTAAAAATTAGAGTAAAAATTTGTTTAATAAAACAAAATTATCCATACATTTTTCCGAGACAGATTTCGAATCAATATAATTGAATTAGTGTGAAAAGCCCATTATATACTGGGTCGTCACGACCCATTCTACAAGAACGTTTCTTGCAACAAAAGGAAACTATAAATCACAAGTCAATACAACTGTTGTAACGGGTCGTTAACTACCCATTACATAACCAAAATTGCACCAAAATTTCGTTGCACTATAGTTAACTGTAGTCAGCCGCAAAGCATAGTATTTTATAACAAAATAACATGCGACTGGGTCGTTGACGACCCAGCAATTGAAAGTATGTCGGTCATTTGATGTAAAAACTTTCCAGTGACACCTTTTATTAAAATTAGAGTAAAAAATATAAGTTTAATAAAACACAATTATCTATACATTTTTCCAGGACAGATTTCGAATCAATTAATATGGAATTTGTGTGAAAAGCCATTGTATATACTTCGTCGTTAGCGACCCATTCTACAAGGACGCTTCTTGCAACAAAAGGCAACTTATAAATCACAAGGACAATACAACTGATGTAGTGCGTCGTTAACGACCCATTACATGACCGAATTGCACCAAATGTTCGTTGCACAATCGTAACTGTAGTCAGGCGCAACGCATACTATTTTTTATATCAAGGTAACATACAACTGGGTCGTTAAGACCCAGCAATAAAATTAGTGTCTAGGTCATTTTATGTAAAAACTTCCAGTGACAGCTTTAATTAAAAATAGATTAAAATATTTGTTAATTAACACAAAAATATCACTACATTTTTTTTATATAGAGGAGTTCTAATTAAAATTCTATGGAATTTGTGTGAAAAAGCCATTGTTTATACGGGGTCGTTAACGACCCATCTAAAGAACGTTTCTCGCCACAAAACGAAAACTTATAAATCACAAGACAATAACAACTGTTGTTTGTGGGTGGTTAACGACCTATTACATAACCAAAATTGCACCAAAACGTTTGTTGCACTATTGTAACAGTAGTCAGTCGCAAAGCATAGTATTGTTATATCAAGATAACATATGACTGGGTCGTTAACAACCCAGCACTTTTAAAGTATTTCTGGTCATTTTTTTGTAAAACATTTCAGTGACACCTTTTTTTAAAATTAGAGTAAAATATTAGTTTAATAAAACAAAATTATCTATACATTTTTCCGGGACAGATTTTAAATCAATTAATATAGACTTTGTGTGAAAATGCCATTGTATATACTGGGTCATTAACGACCCATTCCACAAGAACGCTTCTTGCAACAAAAGGCAACTTATAAATCACAAGACAATACAACTGATGTAGTGCGTCGTTAACGACCCATTACATGACCGAAATTGCACCAAATGTTCGTTGCACAATCGTAACTGTAGTTAGGCGCAAAGCATACTATTTTTATAACAAGGTAACATACGATCTGGGTCGTTAACGACCCAGCAATTAAAAATTATGTCTGGTCCATTTTATGTAAAAACTTTCCAGTGACAACTTTAATTAAAATAGATTAAAATATTTGTTATTTAAAATAAAAATATCACTACATTTTTTCATACACAGAGTTCTAATAAAATTCTATGAATTTGTGTGAAAAGCATTGTTTATACGGGTCGTTAACGAACCCATTCTAAAGAACGTTTCTCTCCACAAAAACGACAACTTATAAATCACCAAGACAATACAACTGTTGTTTTGGGTCGTTAAGACCCATACATAACCAAAATTGCACCAAACTTTTGTTGCACTATAGTAACTGTAGTCAGTCGCAAAGCATAGTATGTTTTATATCAAGATAACATATGACTGGGTCGTTAACAACCCAGCACTTTTTAAAGTATTTCTGGTCATTTTTGTAAAACATTCAGTGACACCTTTTATAAAATTAGAGTAAATATTAGTTTAATAAAACAAAATTATCTATATCATTTTTTCCGGACAGATTTCAAACCAATCAATATGAATTTGCGTGAAAAGCCATGTGAATATACTGGGTCATTAACGACCCATTCCACAAGAACGCTTCTTGCAACAAAATGGCAACTATAAATCACAAGACAATTACAACTGATGTAATGTGTCGTTAACGACCCACTACATGACCAAAGTATGTCTGGTCACTTTATGTAAAAACTTTCCAGTGACAAATTTAATTAAAAACAGATTAAAATATTTGTTAATTCAAACAAAAATATCACTACATTTTTTCGGACACAGAGTTAGGAATCAAATTATATAGAATTTGTGTGAAAAGCCATTGTTTATACGGGGTCATTAACGACCCATTCTACAAGAACGTTCTCGCCACGAAAGGCAACTCTTGTATTGGGTCGTTAAAGATCCATTACATGACAAAAATTGCTCCAACATTTTTCGTTGCACTATCCTAACTGTAGTCAGTATCACGGTCATTCCTCATTTTTATATCAAGATAAACATACAACTGGGTCGTTAACGACCCAAGACATTTAAAGTATTTCTGGTCATTTTTTGAAAACCTTCCAGTGACACCTTTTATTAAAATTAGAGTAAAATATTGTTTCATAAAACAAAATTATCCATACCCTTTTTTTCCGAGACAGATTTTGAATCAATTTGGAAGTTGTGTGAAAAGCCTTCGTATATAATGGATCGTAACGACTTATTCTAAAGAACGTTTCTCGCCACAAAAGGCAACTTATAAATCACAAGACAATTCAACTGTTGTACTGGTTCGTTAACGACCCCATTACATGACCAAAATTGCATCAAAACTTTCGTTGCACTGTAGTAATTTTAGTCAGTAGCACGGCATACTCATTTTTATATCATGATAACATACGGACTGGAATCGTTATCGACCCAGCCCATTCAAAGTGTTTCTGGTCATTTTTTTTTAAAACATTTCCAGTGACACCTTTTTATTAAATTAGAGTACAATATTTGTTTAATAAAACAAAATTATCCATACATTTTTCCGAGATGGATTTCGAATTAATTAATACGGAATTTTGTGTGAAAAGCCAATAAATATACTCGTCGTTAACGACCCATTCTACAAGAACGTTTCTCTCCACAAATAGGCAACTTATTAATCACAAGGACAATACAACTGTTGTAGTGGGCCGTTAACGACCCATTACATGACCAAAATTGCGCAAACATGTTCGTTGCACTAAGTAATTTTAGTCAGTAGCACGGCTGGATCGTTAACGACGCAGCCCATTCAAAGTATTTCTGGTCATTTTTTGTAAAAATTTCCAGTGACACCCTTTTATTAAAATTAGAATACAATATTTGTTTAATAAACAAAATTATCCATACATTTTTTCCGAGATGGATTTTGAATCAATAATACGGAATTTGTGTGAAAAGGCAATGTATATACTCGGTCGTTAACGACCCATTCTACAAGAATGTTTCTCTCCACAAAAGGCAACTTATAAATCACAAGACAATACAACTGTTGTATTGGGTCGTTAATGACCCATACATGACCAAGATTGCGCCAAATCTTTCGTTGCACTACGGTAGTTGTAGTCAGTCGCAAGGTATACTCATTTTTTTATATCAACATAACAAAGATCTGGGTCGTTAAACGACACAGCACATTTAAGTATTTCTGGTCAATTTTGTCAAACATTCCAGTGACACCTTTTTTTAAATTAGAGTAAAATATTTGTTTAATAAAACAAAATTATCCATACATTTTTCCGAGACAGATTCGAATCAAATATATTGAATTAGTGTGAAAAGCCATTATATACTGGGTCGTCACGACCCATTCTACAAGAACGTTTCTTGCAACAAAAGGAAACTTATAAATCACAAGTCAATACAACTGTTGTAACGGGTCGTTAACTACCCATTACATAACCAAAATTGCCACCAAAATTTTCGTTGCACTATAGTAACTGTAGTCAGCCGCAAAGCATAGTATTTTTATAACAAAATAACATGCAACTGGGTCGTTGACGACCCAGCAATTGAAAGTATGTCCGGTCATTTGATGTAAAAACTTTCCAGTGACACCTTTTATTAAAATTAGAGTAAAATATAAGTTTAATAAAACACAATTATCTATACATTTTTCCGGGACAGATTCGAATCAATTAATATGGAATTTGTGTGAAAAGCCATTGTATATACTTCGTCGTTAGCGACCCATTCTACAAGGACGCTTCTTGCAACAAAAGGCAACTTATAAATCACAAGACAATACAACTGATGTAGTGCGTCGTTAACGACCCATTACATGACCGAATTTGCACCAAATGTTCGTTGCACAATCGTAACTGTAGTTCAGGCGCAAAGCATACTATTTTTTATATCAAGGTAACATACGACTGGGTCGTTAACGACCCAGCAATAAAATTATGTCTAGTCATTTTATGTAAAAACTTTCCAGTGACAGCTTTAATTAAAAATAGATTAAAATATTTGTTAATTAACACAAAAATATCACTACATTTTTTTATATAGAGGGTTCTAATAAAATTCTATGGAATTTGTGTGAAAAGCCATTGTTTATACGGGGTCGTTAACGACCCATTCTAAAGAACGTTTCTCGCCACAAAACGAAACTTATAAATCACAAGACAATACAACTGTTGTTTTGGGTGGTTAACGACCTATTACATAACCAAAACTTGCACCAAAAACGTTTGTTGCCACTATTGTAACTAGTAGTCAGTCGCAAAGCATAGTATTGTTATATCAAGATAACATATGACTGGGTCGTTAAAACCCAGCACTTTTAAAGTATTTCTGGTCATTTTTTGTAAAACATTTCAGTGACACCTTTTTTTAAAATTAGAGTAAATATTAGTTTAATAAAACAAAATTATCTATACATTTTTCCGGGACAGATTTTAAATCAATTAATATAGACTTTGTGTGAAAATGCCATTGTATATACTGGGTCATTAACGACCCATTCCACAAGAACGCTTCTTGCAACAAAAGGCAACTTATAAATCACAAGACAATACAACTGATGTAGTGCGTCGTTAACGACCCATTACATGATCCGAAATTGCACCAAATGTTCGTTGCACAATCGTAACTGTAGTTAGGGCGCAAAGCATACTATTTTTATAACAAGGTAACATACGACTGGGTCGTTAACGACCAGCAATTAAAATTATGTCTGGTCATTTTATGTAAAAACTTTCCAGTGACAACTTTAATTAAAAATAGATTAAAATATTTGTTATTTAAAATCAAAAAATATCACTACATTTTTTCATACACAGAGTTCTAATAAAATTCTATGGAATTTGTGTGAAAAGCCCTTGTTTATACGGGGTCGTTAACGACCCATTCTAAAGAACGTTTCTCGCCACAAAACCAACTTATAAATCACAAGACAATACAACTGTTGTTTTGGGTCGTTAACGACCCATTACATAACCAAAATTGCACCAAAACTTTTGTTGCACTATAGTAACTGTAGTCAGTCGCAAAGCATAGTATTTTTATATCAAGATAACATATGACTGGGTCGTTAACAACCCAGCACTTTTAAAGTATTTCTGGTCATTTTTTGTAAAACATTTTCAGTGACACCTTTTATAAAAATTAGAGTAAAATATTAGTTTAATAAAACAAAATTATCTATACATTTTTCCGGGACAGATTTCAAACCAATCAATATGGAATTTAGTGTGAAAAGCCATTGAATATACTGGGTCATTAACGACCCATTCCACAAGAACGCTTCTTGCAACAAAAGGCAACTTATAAATCACAAGACAATACAACTGATGTAATGTGTCGTTAACGACCCACTACATGACCAAAGTATGTCTGGTCACTTTATGTAAAAACTTTCCAGTGACAAATTTAATTAAAAACAGATTAAAATATTTGTTAATTCAAACAAAAATATCACTACATTTTTTCCGACACAGAGTTAGAATCAAATTATATAGAATTTGTGTGAAAAAGCCATTGTTTATACGGGGTCATTAACTGACCCATTCTACAAGAACGTTTCTCGCCACGAAAGGCAACTCTTGTATTGGGTCGTTAAAGATCCATTACATGACAAAAATTGCTACCAAATGTTCGTTGCACTATCCTAACTGTAGTCAGTAGCACGGCATTCTCATTTTTATATCAAGATAACATACAACTGGGTCGTTAACGACCCAGCACATGTAAAGTATTTCTGGTCATTTTTTGAAAAACCTTCCAGTGACACCTTTTATTAAAATTAGAGTAAAATATTTGTTTCATAAAACAAAATTATCCATACCTTTTTTCCGAGACAGATTTTGAATCAATTTGGAAGTTGTAGTGAAAAGCCTTCGTATATAATGGATCGTTAACGACTTATTCTAAAGAACGTTTCTCGCCACAAAAGGCAACTTATAAATCACAAGACAATTCAACTGTTGTACTGGTTCGTTAACGACCCATTACATGACCAAAATTGCATCAAAACTTTCGTTGCACTGTAGTAATTTTAGTCAGTAGCACGGCATACTCATTTTTATATCATGATAACATACGACTGGATCGTTATCGACCCAGCCCATTCAAAGTGTTTCTGGTCATTTTTTTTAAAACATTCCAGTGACACCTTTTATTAAATTAGAGTACAATATTTGTTTAATAAAACAAAATTATCCATACATTTTTCCGAGATGGATTTCGAATTAATTAATACGGAATTTGTGTGAAAAGCCAATAAATATACTCGTCGTTAACGACCCATTCTACAAGAACGTTTCTCTCCACAAAAGGCAACTTATTAATCACAAGACAATACAACTGTTGTAGTGGGCCGTTAACGACCCATTACATGACCAAAATTGCGCAAACATGTTCGTTGCACTAAAGTAATTTTAGTCAGTAGCACGGCTGGATCGTTAACGACGCAGCCCATTCAAAGTATTTCTGGTCATTTTTTGTAAAAATTTCCAGTGACACCTTTATTAAAATTAGAATACAATATTTGTTTAATAAAACAAAATTATCCATACATTTTTTCCGAGATGGATTTTGAATCAATTAATACGGAATTTGTGTGAAAAGGCAATGTATATACTCGGTCGTTAACGACCCATTCTACAAGAATGTTTCTCTCCACAAAAGGCAACTTATAAATCACAAGACAATACAACTGTTGTATTGGGTGGTTAATGACCCATTACATGACCAAGATTGCGCCAAATCTTTCGTTGCACTACGGTAGTTGTAGTCAGTCGCAAGGTATACTCATTTTTTATATCAACATAACAAAGATCTGGGTCGTTAACGACACAGCACATTTAAAGTATTTCTGGTCAATTTTGTCAAACATTCCAGTGACACCTTTTTTTAAATTAGAGTAAAATATTTGTTTAATAAAACAAAATTATCCATACATTTTTCCGAGACAGATTTCGAATCAAATATATGGAATTTAGTGTGAAAAGCCATTTATATACTGGTTCGTTAACGACCCATTCTACAAGAACGTTTCTTGCACACAAAAGGCAAACTTATAAATCACAAGACAATACAACTGTTGTAATGGGTCGTTAACTACCCATTACATAACCAAAATTGCACCAAAACTTTCGTTGCACTATAGTAACTGTAGTCAGTCGCAAAGCATAGTATTTTTATAATCAAGATAACATGCGACTGGGTCGTTGACGACCCAGCAATTGAAAGTATGTCCGGTCATTTGATGTAAAAACTTTCCAGTGACACCTTTTATTAAAATTAGAGTAAAATATTAGTTTAATAAAACACAATTATCTATACATTTTTCCGGGACAGATTTCGAATCAATTAATATGGAATTTGTGTGAAAAGCCATTGTATATACTTTCGTCGTTAGCGACCCATTCTACAAGAACGCTTCTTGCTAACAAAAGGCAACTTATAAATCACAAGACAATACAACTGATGTAGTGCATTGTTAACGACCCATTACATGACCGAAATTGCACCAAATGTTCGTTGCACAATCGTAACTGTAGTCAGGCGCAACGCATACTATTTTTATATCAAGGTAACAAACGACTGGGTCGTTAACGACCCAGCAATTAAAATTGTGTCTGGTCATTTTATGTAAAAACTTTCCAGTGACAACTTTAATTAAAAATAGATTAAAATATTTGTTATTTAAAACAAAAAGATCACTACATTTTTTCTTACACAGGAGTTCTAATAAAATTCTATGGAATTTGTGTGAAAAGCCATTGTTTATACGGGTTCGTTAACGACCCATTCTACAAAAACGTTTCTCGCCACAAAACGCAACTTATAAATCACAAGACAATACAACTGTTGTTTTGGGTCGTTAACGACCCATTACATAACCAAAATTGCACCAAAACTTACGTTGCACTATAGTAATTGTAGTCAGTCGCAAAGCATGGAATTTTTATATCAAGATAACATATGACTGGGTCGTTAACAACCCAGCACTTTTAAAGTATTTCTGGTCATTTTTTGTAAAATATTTCAGTGACACCTTTTATTAAAATTAGAGTAAAATATTAGTTTAATAAAACAAAATTGTCTATACATTTTTTCCGGGACAGATTTCAAATCAATTAATATGGAATTTGTGTGAAAAGCCATTGAATATACTGGGTCATTAACGACCCATTCCACAAGAACGCTTCTTGCAACAAAAGGCAACTTATAAATCACAAGACAATACAACTGATGTAATGTGTCGTTAACGACCCACTACATGACCAAAGTATGTCTGGTCATTTTATGTAAAAACTTTCCAGTGACAACTTTAATTAAAAACAGATTAAAATATTTGTTAATTCAAACAAAAATATCACTACATTTTTTCGGACACAGAGTTAGAATCAAATTATATAGAATTTGTGTGAAAAGCCATTGTTTATACGGGGTCCTTAATGACCCATTCTAAAGAACGTTTCTCGCCACGAAAGGCAACTGTTGTATTGGGTCGTTAAAAATCCATTACATGACCAAAATTGCACCAAAATGTTCGTTGCACTATCCTAACTGTAGTCAGTAGCACGGCATACTCATTTTTATATCAAGATAACATACAACTGGGTCGTTAACGACCCAGCACATTAAAAGTATTTCTGGTCATTTTTTGAAAAACCTTCCAGTGACACCTTTTATTAAAATTAGAGTAAAATATTTGTTTCATAAAACAAAATTGTCCATACATTTTTTCCCAGACAGATTTTGAATCAATTTGGAAGTTGTGTGAAAAGCCTTCGTATATAATGGGTCGTTAACGACTTATTCTAAAGAACGTTTCTCGCCAAAAAAGGCAACTTATAAATCACAAGACAATTCAACTGTTGTACTGGTTCGTTAACGACCCATTACATGACCAAAATTGCATCAAAACTTTCGTTGCACTGTAGTAATTTTAGTCAGTAGCACGGCATACTCATTTTTATATCATGATAACATACGACTGGATCGTTATCGACCCAGCCCATTCAAAGTATTTCTGGTCATTTTTTGTAAAACATTTCAGTGACACCTTTTATTAAAATTAGAGTAAAATTTTAGTTTAATAAAACAAAATTGTCTATACATTTTTCCGGGACAGATTTCAAATCAATTAATATGGAATTTGTGTGAAAAGCCATTGAAAATACTGGGTCATTAACGACCCATTCCACAAGAACGCTTCTTGCAACAAAAGGCAACTTATAAATCACAAGACAATACAACTGATGTAATGTGTCGTTAACGACCCACTACATGACCAAAGTATGTCTGGTCATTTTATGTAAAAACTTTCCAGTGACAACTTTAATTAAAAACAGATTAAAATATTTGTTAATTCAAACAAAAATATCACTACATTTTTTCGGACACAGAGTTAGAATCAAATTATATAGAATTTGTGTGAAAAGCCATTGTTTATACGGGGTCCTTAATGACCCATTCTAAAGAACGTTTCTCGCCACGAAAGGCAACTGTTGTATTGGGTCGTTAAAAATCCATTACATGACCAAAATTGCACCAAAATGTTCGTTGCACTATCCTAACTGTAGTCAGTAGCACGGCATACTCATTTTTATATCAAGATAACATACAACTGGGTCGTTAACGACCCAGCACATTAAAAGTATTTCTGGTCATTTTTTGAAAAACCTTCCAGTGACACCTTTTATTAAAATTAGAGTAAAATATTTGTTTCATAAAACAAAATTGTCCATACATTTTTTCCCAGACAGATTTTGAATCAATTTGGAAGTTGTGTGAAAAGCCTTCGTATATAATGGGTCGTTAACGACTTATTCTAAAGAACGTTTCTCGCCAAAAAAGGCAACTTATAAATCACAAGACAATTCAACTGTTGTACTGGTTCGTTAACGACCCATTACATGACCAAAATTGCATCAAAACTTTCGTTGCACTGTAGTAATTTTAGTCAGTAGCACGGCATACTCATTTTTATATCATGATAACATACGACTGGATCGTTATCGACCCAGCCCATTCAAAGTATTTCTGGTCATTTTTTGTAAAACATTCCAGTGACCCCTTTTATTAAATTAGAGTACAATATTTGTTTAATAAAACAAAATTATCCATACATTTTTCCGAGATGGATTTCGAATCAATTAATACGGAATTTGTGTGAAAAGGCATTGTATATACTCGGTCGTTAGCGACCCATTCTACAAGAACGTTTCTCTCCACAAAAGGCAACTTATAAATCACAAGACAATACAACTGTTGTAGTGGGCCGTTAACGACCCATTACATGACCAAAATTGCGCAAACATGTTCGTTGCACTATAGTAATTTTAGTCAGTAGCACGGCTGGATCGTTAACGACCCAGCCCATTCAAAGTATTTCTTGTCATTTTTTGTAAAACATTCTAGTAACACCTTTTTTTAAATTAGAGTACAATATTTGTTTAATAAAACAAAATTATCCATACATTTTTTCCGACATGGATTTTGAATCAATTAATACGGAATTTGTGTGAAAAGGCATTGTATATACTCGGTCGTTAGCGACCCATTCTACAAGAACGTTTCTCTCCACAAAAGGCAACTTATAAATCAAAAGACAATACAACTGTTGTTTTGGGTAGTTAACGACCCATTACATGACCAAGATTGCGCCAAATCTTTCGTTGCACTACGGTAGTTTTAGTCAGTCGCAGGGCATACTCATTTTTATATAAAGATAACAAAGGACTGGGTCGTTAACGACACAGCACATTTAAAGTATTTCTGGTCAATTTTGTCAAACAGTCCAGTGACACCTTTTTTTAAAATTAGAGTAAAATATTTGTTTAATAAAACAAAATTATCCATACATTTTTCCGACACAGATTTCGAATCAAATATATTGAATTTGTGTGAAAAGCCATTATATACTGAGTCGTTAACGACCCATTCTACAAGAACGATTCTTGCAACAAAAGGCAACTTATAAATCACAAGTCAATACATCTGTTGTCATGGGTCGTTAACGACCCATTACATAACCAAAATTGCACCAAAACTTTCGTTGCACTATAGTAACTGTAGTCAGTCGCAAAGCATAGTATTTTTATATCAAGATAACATGCGACTGGGTCGTTGACGACCCGGCAATTGAAAGTATGTCCGGTCATTTGATGTAAAAACGTTCCAGTGACACCTTTTATTAAAATTAGAGTAAAATATAAGTTTAATAAAACAAAATTATCTATACATTTTTCCGGGACAGATTTCGAATCAATTAATATGGAATTTGTGTGAAAAGCCATTGTATATAATTGGTCCTTAAAGACCCATTACACAAGAACGCTTCTTGCAACAAAAGGCAACTTATAAATCACAAGACAATACAACTGATGTAGAGCGTCGTTAACGACCCGTTAATTGACCGAAATTGCACCAAATGTTCGTCGCACAATCGTAACTGTAGTCAGGCGCAACGCATACTATTTTTATATTAAGGTAACATACGACTGTGTCGTTAACGACCCAGCAATTAAAATTATGTCTAGTCATTTTATGAAAAACTTTCCAGTAACAACTTTAATTAAAAATAGATTAAAATATTTGTTAATTAAAACAAAAATATCACTACATTTTTTCATACAGAGAG
Organism: Acheta domesticus; assembly: GCA_031308135.1. Taxonomy (NCBI): domain Eukaryota; kingdom Metazoa; phylum Arthropoda; class Insecta; order Orthoptera; family Gryllidae; genus Acheta; species Acheta domesticus. The sequence goes on along the minus strand of JAHLJT010004769.1, from coordinate 13,192 downwards.
TTCTAATAATATTCTATGGAATTTGTGTGAAAAGCCATTGTTTATACGGGGTCGTTAACGACCCGTTCTACAAGAACGTTTCTCGCCACAAAACGCAACTTATAAATCACAAGACAATACAACTGTTGTTTTGGGTCGTTAACGACCCATAACATAACCAAAATTGCACCAAAACTTACGTTGCACTATAGTAATTGTAGTCAGTCGCAAAGCATGGAATTTTTATATCAAGATAACATATGACTGGGTCGTTAACAACCCAGCACTTTTAAAGTATTTCTGGTCATTTTTTGTAAAACATTTCAGTGACACCTTTTATTAAAATTAGAGTAAAATATTAGTTTAATAAAACAAAATTATCTATACATTTTTCCGGGACAGATTTCAAATCAATTAATATGGAATTTGTGTGAAAAGCCATTGAAAATACTGGGTCATTAACGACCCTTTCCAAAAGAAAGCTTCTTGCAACAAAAGGCAACTTATAAATCACAAGAAAATACAACTGATGTAATGTGTCGTTAACGACCCACTACATGACCAAAGTATGTCTGGTTACTTTATGTAAAAACTTTCCAGTGACAACTTTAATTAAAAACAGATTAAAATATTTGTTAATTCAAACAAAAATATCACTACATTTTTTCGGACACAGAGTTAGAATCAAATTATATAGAATTTGTGTGAAAAGCCATTGTTTATGCGGGGTCGTTAACGACCCATTCAACAAGAACGTTTCTCGCCACGAAAGGCAACTGCTGTATTGGGTCGCTAAAGATCCATTACATAACCAAAATTGCACCAAAGTTTCGTTGCACTATCCTAACTGTAGTCAGTAGCACGGCACACTCATTTTTATATCAAGATAAAATACAACTGGGTCGTTAACGACCCAGCACATTTAAAGTATTTCTGGTCATTTTTTGAAAAACCTTCCAGTGACACCTTTTATTAAAATTAGAGTAAAATATTTGTTTCATAAAACAAAATTATCCATACATTTTTTCTGAGACAAATTTTGAATCAATTTGGACGTAGTGTGAAAAGCCTTCGTATATAATGGGTCGTTAACGACTTATTCTAAAGAACGTCTCTCGCCACAAAAGGGAACTTATAAATCACAAGACAAATCAACTGTTGTTTTGGGTGGTTAACGACCTATTACATAACCAAAATTGCACCAAAACGTTTGTTGCACTATTGTAACAGTAGTCAGTCGCAATGCAGAGTATTGTTATATCAAGATAACATATCACTGGGTCGTTAACAACCCAGCACTTTTAAAGTATTTCTGGTCATTTTTTGTAAAACATTTCAGTGACACCTTTTTTTAAAATTAGAGTAAAATATTAGTTTAATAAAACAAAATTATCTATACATTTTTCCGGGACAGATTTTAAATCAATTAATATAGACTTTGTGTGAAAAGCCATTGTATATACTGGGTCATTAACGACCCATTCCACAAGAACGCTTCTTGCAACAAAAGGCAACTTATAAATCACAAGACAATACAACTGATGTAGTGCGTCGTTAACGACCCATTACATGACCGAAATTGCACCAAATGTTCGTTGCACAATCGTAACTGTAGTTAGGCGCAAAGCATATTATTTTTATAACAAGGTAACATACGACTGGGTCGTTAACGACCCAGCAATTAAAATTATGTCTGGTCATTTTATGTAAAAACTTTCCAGTGACAACTTTAATTAAAAATAGATTAAAATATTTGTTATTTAAAACAAAAATATCACTACACTTTTTCATACACACAGTTCTAATAAAATTCTATGGAATTTGTGTGAAAAGCCATTGTTTATACGGGGTCATTAACGACCCATTCTACAAGAACGTTTCTCGCCAAGAAAGGCAACTCTTGTATTGGGTCGTTAACGATCCATTACATGACAAAAATTGCACCAAATGTTTCGTTGCACTACCCTAACTGTAGTCAGTAGCACGGCATTCACATTTTTATATCAAGATAACATACAACTGGGTCGTTAACGACCCAGCACATTTAAAGTATTTCTAGTCATTTTTTGAAAAACCTTCCAGTGAAACCTTTTATTAAAATTAGAGTAAAATATTTGTTTCATAAAACAAAATTATCCATACCTTTTTTCCGAGACAGATTTTGAATCAATTTGGAAGTTGTGTGAAAAGCCTTCGTATATAATGGATCGTTAACGACTTATTCTAATGAACGTTTCTCGCCACAAAAGGCAACTTATAAATCACAAGACAATTCAACTGTTGTACTGGTTCGTTAACGACCCATTACATGACCAAAATTGCATCAAAACTTTCGTTGCACTGTAGTAATTTTAGTCAGTAGCACGGCATACTCATTTTTATATCATGATAACATACGACTGGATCGTTATCGACCCAGCCCATTCAAAGTGTTTCTGGTCATTTTTTTTAAAACATTCCAGTGACACCATTTATTAAATTAGAGTACAATATTTGTTTAATAAAACAAAATTATCTATACATTTTTCCGGGACAGATTTTAAATCAATTAATATAGACTTTGTGTGAAATGCCATTGTATATACTGGGTCATTAACGACCCATTCCACAAGAACGCTTCTTGCAACAAAAGGCAACTTATAAATCACAAGACAATACAACTGATGTAGTGCGTCGTTAACGACCAATTACATGACCGAAATTGCACCAAATGTTCGTTGCACAATCGTAACTGTAGTTAGGCGCAAAGCATACTATTTTTATAACAAGGTAACATACGACTGGGTCGTTAACGACCCAGCAATTAAAATTATGTCTGGTCATTTTATGTAAAAACTTTCCAGTGACAACTTTAATTAAAAATAGATTAAAATATTTGTTATTTAAAATAAAAATATCACTACATTTTTTCATACACAGAGTTCTAATAAAATTCTATGGAATTTGTGTGAAAAGCCCTTGTTTATACGGGGTCGTTAACGACCCATTCTAAAGAACGTTTCTCGCCACAAAACACAACTTATAAATCACAAGACAATACAACTGTTGTTTTGGGTCGTTAACGACCCATTACATAACCAAAATTGCACCAAAACTTTTGTTGCACTATAGTAACTGTAGTCAGTCGCAAAGCATAGTATTTTTATATCAAGATAACATATGACTGGGTCGTTAACAACCCAGCACTTTTAAAGTATTTCTGGTCATTTTTTGTAAAACATTTCAGTGACACCTTTTATAAAAATTAGAGTAAAATATTAGTTTAATAAAACAAAATTATCTATATATTTTTTCCGGGACAGATTTCAAACCAATCAATATGGAATTTACGTGAAAAGCCATTGAATATACTGGGTCATTAACGACCCATTCCACAAGAACGCTTCTTGCAACAAAAGGCAACTTATAAATCACAAGACAATTCAACTGATGTAATGTGTCGTTAACGACCCACTACATGACCAAAGTATGTCTGTTCACTTTATGTAAAAACTTTCCAGTGACAAATTTAATTAAAAACAGATTAAAATATTTGTTAATTCAAACAAAAATATCACTACATTTTTTCGGACACAGAGTTAGAATCAAATTATATAGAATTTGTGTGAAAAGCCATTGTTTATACGGGGTCATTAACGACCCATTCTATAAGAACGTTTCTCGCCACGAAAGCAACTCTTGTATTGGGTCGTTAAAGATCCATTACATGAAAAAATTGCTCCAAATTTCTCGTTGCACTATCCTAACTGTAGTCAGTAGCACGGCATTCTCATTTTTTTATCAAGATAACATACAACTGGGTCGTTAACGACCCAGCACATTTAATGTATTTCTGGTCATTTTTTGAAAAACCTTCCAGTGACACCTTTTATTAAAATTAGAGTAAAATATTTGTTTCATAAAACAAAATTATCCATACCTTTTTTCCGAGACAGATTTTGAATCAATTTGGAAGTTGTGTGAAAAGCCTTCGTATATAATGGATCGTTAACGACTTATTCTAAAGAACGTTTCTCGCCACAAAAGGCAACTTATAAATCACAAGACAATTCAACTGTTGTACTGGTTCGTTAACGACCCATTACATGACCAAAATTGCATCAAAACTTTCGTTGCACTGTAGTAATTTTAGTCAGTAGCACGGCATACTCATTTTTATATCATGATAACATACGACTGGATCGTTATCGACCCAGCCCATTCAAAGTGTTTCTGGTCATTTTTTTTAAAACATTCCAGTGACACCTTTTATTAAATTAGAGTACAATATTTGTTTAATAAAACAAAATTATCCATACATTTTTCCGAGATGGATTTCGAATTAATTAATACGGAATTTGTGTGAAAAGCCAATAAATATACTCGTCGTTAACGACCCATTCTACAAGAACGTTTCTCTCCACAATAGGCAACTTATTAATCACAAGACAATACAACTGTTGTAGTGGGCCGTTAACGACCCATTACATGACCAAAATTGCGCAAACATGTTCGTTGCACTAAAGTAATTTTAGTCAGTTACACGGCTGGATCGTTAACGACGCAGCCCATTCAAAGTATTTCTGGTCATTTTTTGTAAAAATTTCCAGTGACACCTTTTATTAAAATTAGAATACAATATTTGTTTAATAAAACAAAATTATCCATACATTTTTTCCGAGATGGATTTTGAATCAATTAATACGGAATTTGTGTGAAAAGGCAATGTATATACTCGGTCGTTAACGACCCATTCTACAAGAATGTTTCTCTCCACAAAAGGCAACTTATAAATCACAAGACAATACAACTGTTGTATTGGGTCGTTAATGACCCATTACATGACCAAGATTGCGCCAAATCTTTCGTTGCACTACGGTAGTTGTAGTCAGTCGCAAGGTATACTCATTTTTTATATCAACATAACAAAGATCTGGGTCGTTAACGACACAGCACATTTAAAGTATTTCTGGTCAATTTTGTCAAACATTCCAGTGACACCTTTTTTTAAAATTAGAGTAAAATATTTGTTTAATAAAACAAAATTATCCATACATTTTTCCGAAACAGATTTCGAATCAAATATATTGAATTAGTGTGAAAAGCCATTATATACTGGGTCGTCACGACCCATTCTACAAGAACGTTTCTTGCAACAAAAGGAAACTTATAAATCACAAGTCAATACAACTGTTGTAACGGGTCGTTAACTACCCATTACATAACCAAAATTGCACCAAAATTTTCGTTGCACTATAGTAACTGTAGTCAGCCGCAAAGCATAGTATTTTTATAACAAAATAACATGCGACTGGGTCGTTGACGACCCAGCAATTGAAAGTATGTCCGGTCATTTGATGTAAAAACTTTCCAGTGACACCTTTTATTAAAATTAGAGTAAAATATAAGTTTAATAAAACACAATTATCTATACATTTTTCCAGGACAGATTTCGAATCAATTAATATGGAATTTGTGTGAAAAGCTTCGTCGTTAGCGACCCATTCTACAAGGACGCTTCTTGCAACAAAAGGCAACTTATAAATCACAAGACAATACAACTGATGTAGTGCGTCGTTAACGACCCATTACATGACCGAAATTGCACCAAATGTTCGTTGCACAATCGTAACTGTAGTCAGGCGCAACGCGTACTATTTTTATATCAAGGTAACATACAACTGGGTCGTTAAAGACCCAGCTATAAAATTATGTCTAGTCATTTTATGTAAAAACTTTCCAGTGACAGCTTTAATTAAAAATAGATTAAAATATTTGTTAATTAACACAAAAATTTCACTACATTTTTTTATATAGAGGGTTCTAATAAAATTCTATGGAATTTGTGTGAAAAGCCATTGTTTATACGGGGTCGTTAACGACCCATTCTAAAGAACGTTTCTCGCCACAAAACGAAACTTATAAATCACAAGACAATACAACTGTTGTTTTGGGTGGTTAACGACCTATTACATAACCAAAATTGCACCAAAACGTTTGTTGCACTATTGTAATAGTAGTCAGTCGCAAAGCATAGTATTGTTATATCAAGATAACATATGACTGAGTCGTTAACAACCCAGCACTTTTAAAGTATTTCTGGTCATTTTTTGTAAAACATTTCAGTGACACCTTTTTTTAAAATTAGAGTAAAATATTAGTTTAATAAAACAAAATTATCTATACATTTTTCCGGGACAGATTTTAAATCAATTAATATAGACTTTGTGTGAAAAGCCATTGTATATACTGGGTCATTAACGACCCATTCCACAAGAACGCTTCTTGCAACAAAAGGCAACTTAAAAATCACAAGACAATACAACTGATGTAGTGCGTCGTTAACGACCCATTACATGACCGAAATTGCACCAAATGTTCGTTGCACAATCGTAACTGTAGTTAGGCGCAAAGCATACTATTTTTATAACAAGGTAACATACGACTGGGTCGTTAACGACCCAGCAATTAAAATTATGTCTGGTCATTTTATGTAAAAACTTTCCAGTGACAACTTTAATTAAAAATAGATTAAAATATTTGTTATTTAAAACAAAAATATCACTACACTTTTTCATACACAGAGTTCTAATAAAATTCTATGGAATTTGTGTGAAAAGCCATTGTTTATACGGGGTCGTTAACAACCCATTCTAAAGAACGTTTCTCGCCACAAAACGAAACTTATAAATCACAAGACGATACAACTGTTGTTTTGGGTCGTTAACGACCCATTACATAACCAAAATTGCACCCAAACTTTTGTTGCACTATAGTAACTGTAGTCAGTCGCAGAGCATAGTATTTTTATATCAAGATAACATATGACTGGGTCGTTAACAACCCAGCACTTTTAAAGTATTTCTGGTCATTTTTTGTAAAACATTTCAGTGACACCTTTTATAAAAATTAGAGTAAAATATTAGTTTAATAAAACAAAATGATCTATACATTTTTCCGGGACAGATTTCAAACCAATCAATATGGAATTTGTTTGAAAAGCCATTGAAAATTCTGGGTCATTAACGACCCATTCCACAAGAACGCTTCTTGCAACAAAATGCAACTTATAAATCACAAGACAAAACAACTGATGTAATGTGTCGTTAACGACCCACTACATGACCAAAGTATGTCTGGTCACTTTATGTAAAAACTTTCCAGTGACAAATTTAATTAAAAACAGATTAAAATATTTGTTAATTCAAACAAAAATATCACTACATTTTTTCGGACACAGAGTTAGAATCAAATTATATAGAATTTGTGTGAAAAGCCATTGTTTATACGGGGTCATTAACGACCCATTCTATAAGAACGTTTCTCGCCACGAAAGGCAACTCTTGTATTGGGTCGTTAAAGATCCATTACATGAAAAAATTGCTCCAAATTTCTCGTTGCACTATCCTAACTGTAGTCAGTAGCACGGCATTCTCATTTTTTTTATCAAGATAACATACAACTGGGTCGTTAACGACCCAGCACATTTAATGTATTTCTGGTCATTTTTTGAAAAACCTTCCAGTGACACCTTTTATTAAAATTAGAGTAAAATATTTGTTTCATAAAACAAAATTATCCATACCTTTTTTCCGAGACAGATTTTGAATCAATTTGGAAGTTGTGTGAAAAGCCTTCGTATATAATGGATCGTTAACGACTTATTCTAAAGAACGTTTCTCGCCACAAAAGGCAACTTATAAATCACAAGACAATTCAACTGTTGTACTGGTTCGTTAACGACCCATTACATGACCAAAATTGCATCAAAACTTTCGTTGCACTGTAGTAATTTTAGTCAGTAGCACGGCAGTACTCATTTTTATATCATGATAACATACGACTGGATCGTTATCGACCCAGCCCATTCAAAGTGTTTCTGGCATTTTTTTTAAAACATTCCAGTGACACCTTTTATTAAATTAGAGTACAATATTTGTTTAATAAAACAAAATTATCCATACATTTTTCCGAGATGGATTTCGAATTAATTAATACGGAATTTGTGTGAAAAGCCAATAAATATACTCGTCGTTAACGACCCATTCTACAAGAACGTTTCTCTCCACAATAGGCAACTTATTAATCACAAGACAATACAACTGTTGTAGTGGGCCGTTAACGACCCATTACATGACCAAAATTGCGCAAACATGTTCGTTGCACTAAAGTAATTTTAGTCAGTAGCACGGCTGGATCGTTAACGACGCAGCCCATTCAAAGTATTTCTGGTCATTTTTTGTAAAAATTTCCAGTGACACCTTTTATTAAAATTAGAATACAATATTTGTTTAATAAAACAAAATTATCCATACATTTTTTCCGAGATGGATTTTGAATCAATTAATACGGAATTTGTGTGAAAAGGCAATGTATATACTCGGTCGTTAACGACCCATTCTACAAGAATGTTTCTCTCCACAAAAGGCAACTTATAAATCACAAGACAATACAACTGTTGTATTGGGTCGTTAATGACCCATTACATGACCAAGATTGCGCCAAATCTTTCGTTGCACTACGGTAGTTGTAGTCAGTCGCAAGGTATACTCATTTTTTATATCAACATAACAAAGATCTGGGTCGTTAACGACACAGCACATTTAAAGTATTTCTGGTCAATTTTGTCAAACATTCCAGTGACACCTTTTTTAAAATTAGAGTAAAATATTTGTTTAATAAAACAAAATTATCCATACATTTTTCCGAGACAGATTTCGAATCAAATATATTGAATTAGTGTGAAAAGCCATTATATACTGGGTCGTCACGACCCATTCTACAAGAACGTTTCTTGCAACAAAAGGAAACTTATAAATCACAAGTCAATACAACTGTTGTAACGGGTCGTTAACTACCCATTACATAACCAAAATTGCACCAAAATTTTCGTTGCACTATAGTAACTGTAGTCAGCCGCAAAGCATAGTATTTTTATAACAAAATAACATGCAACTGGGTCGTTGACGACCCAGCAATTGAAAGTATGTCCGGTCATTTGATGTAAAAACTTTCCAGTGACACCTTTTATTAAAATTAGAGTAAAATATAAGTTTAATAAAACACAATTATCTATACATTTTTCCGGGACAGATTTCGAATCAATTAATATGGAATTTGTGTGAAAAGCCATTGTATATACTTCGTCGTTAGCGACCCATTCTACAAGGACGCTTCTTGCAACAAAAGGCAACTTATAAATCACAAGACAATACAACTGATGTAGTGCGTCGTTAACGACCCATTACATGACCGAATTTGCACCAAATGTTCGTTGCACAATCGTAACTGTAGTTAGGCGCAAAGCATACTATTTTTATATAAAGGTAACATACGACTGGGTCGTTAATGACCCAGCAATAAAATTATGTCTAGTCATTTTATGTAAAAACTTTCCAGTGACAGCTTTAATTAAAATAGATTAAAATATTTGTTAATTAACACAAAAATATCACTACATTTTTTTATATAGAGGGTTCTAATAAAATTCTATGGAATTTGTGTGAAAAGCCATTGTTTATACGGGGTCGTTAACGACCCATTCTAAAGAACGTTTCTCGCCACAAAACGAAACTTATAAATCACAAGACAATACAACTGTTGTTTTGGGTGGTTAACGACCTATTACATAACCAAAACTGCACCAAAACGTTTGTTGCACTATTGTAACAGTAGTCAGTCGCAAAGCATAGTATTGTTATATCAAGATAACATATGACTGGGTCGTTAACAACCCAGCACTTTTAAAGTATTTCTGGTCATTTTTTGTAAAACATTTCAGTGACACCTTTTTTTAAAATTAGAGTAAAATATTAGTTTAATAAAACAAAATTATCTATACATTTTTCCGGGACAGATTTTAAATCAATTAATATAGACTTTGTGTGAAATGCCATTGTATATACTGGGTCATTAACGACCCATTCCACAAGAACGCTTCTTGCAACAAAAGGCAACTTATAAATCACAAGACAATACAACTGATGTAGTGCGTCGTTAACGACCCATTACATGATCGAAATTGCACCAAATGTTCGTTGCACAATCGTAACTGTAGTTAGGCGCAAAGCATACTATTTTTATAACAAGGTAACATACGACTGGGTCGTTAACGACCCAGCAATTAAAATTATGTCTGGTCATTTTATGTAAAAACTTTCCAGTGACAACTTTAATTAAAATAGATTAAAATATTTGTTATTTAAAATAAAAATATCACTACATTTTGTCATACACAGAGTTCTAATAAAATTCTATGGAATTTGTGTGAAAAGCCCTTGTTTATACGGGGTCGTTAACGACCCATTCTAAAGAACGTTTCTCGCCACAAAACACAACTTATAAATCACAAGACAATACAACTGTTGTTTTGGGTCGTTAACGACCCATTACATAACCAAAATTGCACCAAAACTTTTGTTGCACTATAGTAACTGTAGTCAGTCGCAAAGCATAGTATTTTTATATCAAGATAACATATGACTGGGTCGTTAACAACCCAGCACTTTTAAAGTATTTCTGGTCATTTTTTGTAAAACATTTCAGTGACACCTTTTATAAAAATTAGAGTAAAATATTAGTTTAATAAAACAAAATTATCTATATATTTTTTCCGGGACAGATTTCAAACCAATCAATATGGAATTTTACGTGAAAAGCCATTGAATATACTGGGTCATTAACGACCCATTCCACAAGAACGCTTCTTGCAACAAAAGGCAACTTATAAATCACAAGACAATTCAACTGATGTAATGTGTCGTTAACGACCCACTACATGACCAAAGTATGTCTGGTCACTTTGTGTAAAAACTTTCCAGTGACAAATTTAATTAAAAACAGATTAAAATATTTGTTAATTCAAACAAAAATATCACTACATTTTTTCGGACACAGAGTTAGAATCAAATTATATAGAATTTGTGTGAAAAGCCATTGTTTATACGGGGTCATTAACGACCCATTCTACAAGAACGTTTCTCGCCACGAAAGGCAACTCTTGTATTGGGTCGTTAAAGATCCATTACATGACAAAAATTGCTCCAAATTTTTCGTTGCACTATCCTAACTGTAGTCAGCACGGCATTCTCATTTTTATATCAAGATAACATACAACTGGGTCGTTAACGACCCAGCACATTTAAAGTATTTCTGGTCATTTTTTGAAAAACCTTCCAGTGACACCTTTTATTAAAATTAGAGTAAAATATTTGTTTCATAAAACAAAATTATCCATACCTTTTTTCCGAGACAGATTTTGAATCAATTTGGAAGTTGTGTGAAAAGCCTTCGTATATAATGGATCGTTAACGACTTATTCTAAAGAACGTTTCTCGCCACAAAAGGCAACTTATAAATCACAAGACAATTCAACTGTTGTACTGGTTCGTTAACGACCCATTACATGACCAAAATTGCATCAAAACTTTCGTTGCACTGTAGTAATTTAGTCAGTAGCACGGCATACTCATTTTTATATCATGATAACATACGACTGGATCGTTATCGACCCAGCCATTCAAAGTGTTTCGGGTCATTTTTTTTAAAACATTCCAGTGACACCTTTTATTAAATTAGAGTACAATATTTGTTTAATAAAACAAAATTATCCATACATTTTTCCGAGATGGATTTCGAATTAATTAATACGGAATTTGTGTGAAAAGCCAATAAATATACTCGTCGTTAACGACCCATTCTACAAGAACCGTTTCTCTCGACAATAGGCAACTTATTAATCACAAGACAATACAACTGTTGTAGTGGGCCGTTAACGACCCATTACATGACCAAAATTGCGCAAACATGTTCGTTGCACTAAAGTAATTTTAGTCAGTAGCACGGCTGGATCGTTAACGACGCAGCCCATTCAAAGTATTTCTGGTCATTTTTTTGTAAAAATTTCCAGTGACACCTTTTATTAAAATTAGAATACAATATTTGTTTAATAAAACAAAATTATCCATACATTTTTTCGAGATGGATTTTGAATCAATTAATACGGAATTTGGTGAAAAGGCAATGTATATACTCGGTCGTTAACGACCCATTCTATACAGTACTGTTTCTCTCCACAAAAGGCAACTTATAAATCACAAGACAATACAACTGTTGTATTGGGTCGTTAATGACCCATTACATGACCAAGATTGCGCCAAATCTTTCGTTGCACTACGGTAGTTGTAGTCAGTCGCAAGGTATACTCATTTTTTATATCAACATAACAAAGGTCTGGGTCGTTAACGACCACAGCACATTTAAAGTATTTCTGGTCAATTTTGTCAAACATTCCAGTGACACTTTTTTTAAATTAGAGTAAAATATTTGTTTAATAAAACAAAATTATCCATACATTTTTCCGAGACAGATTTCGAATCAAATATATTGAATTAGTGTGAAAAGCCATTATATACTGGGTCGTCACGACCCATTCTACAAGAACGTTTCTTGCAACAAAAGGAAACTTATAAATCACAAGTCAATACACACTGTTGTAACGGGTCGTTAACTACCATTACATTAAACCAAATTGCACCAAAATTTTCGTTGCACTATAGTAACTGTAGTCAGCCGCAAAGCATAGTATTTTTATAACAAAATAACATGCGACTGGGTCGTTGACGACCCAGCAATTGAAAGTATGTCCGGTCATTTGATGTAAAAACTTTCCAGTGACACCTTTTATTAAAATTAGAGTAAAATATAAGTTTAATAAAACACAATTATCTATACATTTTTCCGGGACAGATTTCGAATCAATTAATATGGAATTTGTTGTGAAAAGCCATTGTATATACTTCGTCGTTAGCGACCCATTCTACAAGGACGCTTCTTGCAACAAAAGGCAACTTATAAATCACAAGACAATACAACTGATGTAGTGCGTCGTTAACGACCCATTACATGACCAAAATTGCACCAAATGTTCGTTGCACAATCGTAACTGTAGTTAGGCGCAAAGCATACTATTTTTATATAAAGGTAACATACGACTGGGTCGTTAATGACCCAGCAATTAAAATTATGTTGGTCATTTATGTAAAAACTTTCCAGTGACAACTTAATTTAAAAATAGATGAAAATATTTGTTTTTTTAAAACAAAAATACACTACATTTTTAATACACAGAGTTCAATAAAATTCTATGGAATTTGTTTGAAAAGCCATTGTTTATACGGGTCGTTAACGACCAATTCTAAAGAACGTTTCTCGCCACAAAACGGAAACTTATAAA
>JAHLJT010004768.1:0-17765 GCA_031308135.1 Acheta domesticus | reverse complement strand
GCCAAGATCGTTGAAGGAATTACAATGTATCTTAAAGGAGTATTCATCACGCAAAGTCTGAGTGTGCATATTGGAATGAAGCGTTCATACACTTTCTTACACCATGTTTCTTATACACTATTGAAATAACAATTAGTATTTAATTCAGAGATGAATTTTACGTACTAATAATAAATTTACAGAATTTCAAACCAATGTTATAAATGACAAAAAACATATACCTTCCTGTATTTCAATTTTGCTTCATTCTTCTTGAAACGTTCAAGATAATAAAAATGTCATCACTAGTCATGCTCTCTTCAACTCAAGGCTCGGACACTGAGACACTGCGTAATGGATTTTTGTAAAGCAGCCACTGTTAATGGACTAACTCAGAAACTTCAGAAGAGTTTCTAAGTTTGTAGTACAATGTGTGAAACTGTGAGAAGTTTTTGATACGATAGTTTGATAAATTGCAATAGGAAAGTTTAGAGTTTGCTTCTCTAGGAATGACCTGTCGCATTTATCTACATAAAGTACCTTGTTCTTTAAACGCAGAAATCCACGCTATGTGATAAATTGATGAAATTAAAGAAACTAATGTTCTTAACAGTGACGGGCGGAGACCCTTATGTGTTATAATTAAGCGCTAGTCCCGCAATTGCGTTTTAATTGCAGGTTACCATCACGCAGAGAAGAAAAGCGTGCTATAGATCTCAGTCATAAAGAGGCGTCATTACATAGAATGTGCTTTGTAAGGTCGTCAGCAGTCTGTTAATTCACGTGGGTCGTTAATAGTCCTCGTAGTACACGGCTCCGCCATCTGTTTCCCTAGGGTGGCTTCTGAAACTATTTTAGGGACTGTGCGGAGGCCGTTGTATATCTTATCGCAGGAAGCGGCCGAGATTTGAGTGCTAATTAGAATTGAAGCACCGCCGAGGAATTATTATTGCATCTCTTTCATTCCAGACAGCGGAATGAAGCAATAAGAGCTTGATTAATTGCCAATCACTGGGACGAAGATGGGGTGAACTGCGCGGAAAGCGGTTCTCGTCCTGCCGAGAGAGGTCGCGGCGGCGGTGGAAGCTGGGTGGCGCATTCTGGTAGCGGTGGGCGAGAGAACAGCGCCCGGCAAGCCAGCGTGTGTCTCCCGGCTAGAAGCTCGGGGAAGGGCGGGAGTGTACTTATGTACTTAGCGCTTGATTAGTTGTCTTTGAGACGGGCGGGAACGTGTGTAAGCCGAGCGGTAGCCTTTGATTATGTAAACACGCTGTCGGGTGACGTGTTGATGTTTTATTTAAAGACGACTGCTCCGCAGGGTGGGGGGAGGGATAGTCGCTGTGGCGAGGGAGGGTTTCGAGTTTTAGAACATTGCTTAAAGAGCTGCAGACAACACGCGTGTCGATTGGTGCGTATAGGCAATCGCAATACTGACATTTTTAATGACACAGCACTTTCATTTTTAACGGTGTTTTCTGCATACGTACAATATCGACATTCAGCTATCTTCATTCTCTTTTTCTCTTAAAATATACACAAGTAGGTGGCGAACGAACTAGAAAAACGTGATTGTGGTCAGAGGACGAGAGAACCATCTAACGAACTGCAGATTTTTGTAAATCTCGTTCCACAAGATTCTGAAAAGTAAAGAAAAAGAATGAATGAATGTAACATTTTTCTATTTTAAAACCATTTTTTAATCTACTTAAATCTTTGATGCTCCAATATAAGTTTTGGGGACGATATGAATTTTTAGCTCAAGGAGCAATTTTAGCGCCAAGGCATCCATTTTCAAACCAAAAGACTACACTTAATCCTATGGAATTATGCAAGATAGCCAATCAGAAATCTGTACTTATTCACGGATTTTTTCGCACCAGAATTGTAAAACTGTAATACGAAATTCCCTTTCGAAATATTAACGCATGCTTATCGCTTATCGTTCAAACTGACACTGAAAATGCAAAGAAATCATACCTTTGCTCATAAAAAATATAATTCAAAGTTCTTCTCCAATTATAATTACTTGTTTGGAGACTTCATGAAGTAACGACCTTCCTGTAACATCTGTACCTCCAAGGTACCATTTGTACCTTGAGGCAATCTCCAGGTACAAAAGGGCGAGTGGAAACCTCGCTCATTTGTACCTTGAGAAAACCTTGTTCATTTTTACTTGAGATCTTGTAGTGCGCATTAAAGTAAAAGACCTGCGGAGCTACTGAAATTCGAGATGATAGAGATAAACGATTTAACAATATGGAAATGAAGTAATAAATAACGAGATAGGTTCGAATTTTCAATTTCCGAATGATGACTCGCGTGTGATAACGAGAATTCACGTGTTGGTAACGAGGGTTCGCGTGTGGTAACGAGGATTCGCGTGTGGTAACGAGGATTCGCGTGTGGTAACGAGGATTCGCGTGTGGTAACGAGGATTCGCGTGGTGGTAACGAGGATTCGCGTGGTGGTAACGAGGATTCGCGTGTGGTAACGAGGGATTCGCGTGTGGTAACGAGGATTCGCGTGTGGTAACGAGGATTCGCGTGTGGTAACGAGGATTCGCGTGTGGTAACGAGGATTCATTTGTTGCAGCGAGGAGTCGTGTGTCGAAACGAGGATTCGCTTGTCGAACCACGGAGTAGCGTGCCGGTTCTGAGGATTCAAAAGCCTCATCCCTGACCAAAATCCTTTCGTCCTGAAACAGCGCCGCGCATATTTTCGAGTCCGCTGCCGCCCCTCTATCTCCTTCAATTTGGGGGCCGCGCCGCGCCGCGCCGTCCGCGTCGGTGTATCGCGGCAGCGCTCTCCGGTCGGGCGCAGTCGCGTCATCTGCGTTGACAGCGGAAGCGCGCGGCCGCAGC
The DNA here is from genome assembly GCA_031308135.1 of Acheta domesticus. Taxonomy (NCBI): domain Eukaryota; kingdom Metazoa; phylum Arthropoda; class Insecta; order Orthoptera; family Gryllidae; genus Acheta; species Acheta domesticus. The sequence continues at coordinate 14,925 of JAHLJT010004768.1, read as the reverse complement.
AGATGTGCGCCGCCGGAAACGCAGGGTGCACACCCGAGGGGGAGGGGAGCGGGAACTGCCTGGGGTCACTGGAAAGCGGCGCAGGGCAAGCACTGAACCGTGCGGATTTTTTTTCACTGATTTTCATCGCGCAATATTTAAAAATAAAAAAAGTAAGCCTCTTGTTGTGGAATTAGCGATTTTAAATACATGGTATATATTTGAATCTAGAAAATATTTGGTACAGTTCTAAATGTTCGTGAGCCATTATAAATTAACCGATCACCAATATGTAGGTAGAGACAAATGATACAACTGTAGGCCAATTTTTAAGGTTTTGTGTTCTACAATATCTCCTTTAATTATTTATCTGCAGACTTTGGGAAAATTGTACTCAACATACATACAGTTTCAGGTTTTAGATATCAAAAAAAAATTCCATGGTAAAAAATAGTCATTAAGATAATTTTTCTTCGGTGATTCATTCTTGTACCTGAAGAGAGGACTATCTCTTATTTTGGCTGTAATAATAATTTTAAACAAGATTAAGCCATTGCTATTCGAGCTCTCATTGCAAACTTGGGATTCCAGATCATTCACAATTTTTGGCTCAATCTGCTAGCAATTTTGGAAACTCCGACTTTGGAAAGAGTTGAACCACCTGCAGTAGGCGTCCTTTTTTCACTCCTTGAACACTTGATGGCATTGTCTCTTGTGCGGACTCCCATAAAAGATATCCAATGGCTGGAGAATATTAGTGAAGTTAGGAGAATGTGTTATACATTTCGTGTTGTATTGGTCACAATGTGACCAAACGCGTGAGCATAAAATTCATAGTAATTCATGGAGCTATAAATTTGATGTTGCCACCAATGAAAACAGATACTCCTCTAATATTCTTCAGTAGTGATAGAAGTATTTAATTATTTTCAGACGCAAGTAAAAAAAGTTCATTATATTGTGCATTCATATCTTATACGATTTACGGTTAAATAGTATTGAATCATATGTTTTACCTTCTCAAAAGTTGTAGTGTAGAAAAAGTTGATGAAAAATCTCCAAAATAAATAGATGTGTATATTTTGACAAATTTTGCTTTTTCGGGATTTGTAATACCGAAAAAAAGCGGTTCTTGTCGTTCCAAATAATGCAAGAATGTCTGTTGTAGCTGTAGCAGGTTTTATGATTTATTGTAGCTGTTGTATGTTTCAAATACGATTTATGTTTGGCGCTATTTCCTAACTACCATTTTCTATTGTTTTTAAAGAAATTTCATTAATGTTTTCTGAATATAATTTTTCATTTGTTGTTCACTTCGTAGAACTCTTTTGGGTAAATTATAAGTTAAAAAGAATGTTCAAAGACAATAGTGCATATTAAACCAGCAATATTAAGAAACGAAATAACTAACCAGAAATACGAAGTAAGAAATAAGAAATTCGGTAATATTTCTTTAGGAGTAGTAGACTTTCAACTGTCAGAGAACCTTCTGTCTTGAATTCGGCTAAAAGCCCACCATTCCCACGAAAATTATTAAATTTAGCAATTCTCAAAATGTTTATTCGAAACGAAGATGAGTTACGATATTTAAGACGATGCAATTTTTGTTTAATTATTCCTCGTAGTACATATTTTTAAATGGTTTGCAAATATCAAACTCGTGTAACTTTTTTGAAACAATGAGGAAGAATTTTTCTTTTCCCTCGGGTACGAGACCGCGATGGACAGAGGCCGTGACAACGTGAAAGGACAATGCTAGGCCAGGCCAGGCCAGGGGTCTAGCAAAGGCGGTCGGGTGCGGTTTGCGCTGTTGAGCCCTATTAGATTACCAGCCTCTCTGCGACGTGCGCATGTTACGTGCTTTTATCCGTTGCTGTTGGTGTTGCTGGCTTTGGCTGTCCATAACGAGAGTTACTTTGAGCTGGAGGGAAGAGCTGATCGTGTATGGCACTAGACGCTGATTCATTATGCAGTTGATTGGATGTAACGGTAACAGTACGGTGTTTTTCTTTTGCTACAGGAGTCCTGCTGTGAATGAGACCATGCTTTACATCAATGCTACTGATACCTTACTTTTTAGCAAGTTTTTGCCTCCCTATGTACGTTCTTCCCCTATACGTTGTTGATCTATTTTTTTAACAGTTAACCGGTGTTTTCTCTCTACCTTCAACATTTTTCTGTTCTGAGACAACTAATTTTCCATCTCTGCCCATTTGTCATATTTACATCATTAAATTTTATGTTATTTTTTTCTTTTTTCAAACTTTCAGGACATTATCTTATTCCTACTTTGCATTTTACGTTCCATATTTTATGCGGACATTCATTTAAAATGCATCGGATGGTTTTTCTGTACCATAGCCAAATGTTACACTCTTTTAGAAGTTACGTTCCGCATTCACCATTGTTTCATTTTTTAAATTGATATATGTATGGATTGGCTTATCAGGGTGAATATCGTATGCATTTTTCTGATTGATGTGACAGTTTGAAATCAAATTTATCACTTTGGGGACTAGTAAATAAATTTCTCTTTGGATCGGATGTAGATCATCACTCCATTGCGATACAATGATTAATCAACGGATCAAAACAATGGGCACTAACTGATCCTCCCATTTATTACATTTAATTTTCAAAAAGTGCATTTCCTTGCATTCTACAAATGCAGTTTATGTGACTCAAAAGCATTTATGTTAAAGACGATTTTTGTACCTAACGCATTGTCAAAGGGTTATTTTTGTTTTCCTTTGCATATCTGTTTAAAACTGAAATTAGATTGGGAGAAATAACTATTCAAAATGTCCATATTTGTTATTATTTATACTTAATACCATAAGGTGAAAATTATTAACTTTGTTGTTTATGCTATTTTTTTACAGTTTACTGCGCAATCACAACCAAATTATTGTATATAACTTTTAAACTCGTGTTCTACTACTTTGGAATGCTCTGTTTATCATTTGGTATTTACTGTATGGAAGAAGCACCAATAAATAACGTTATTTTTAAAATAAATTATCAATGTGTATTTTTTTCCATCTTGTTAATATGGCCGAAATGCTAGTTCTCGCACTGATTTCAAATTTGCGAATGAAAACTGTGTTGGTAAAATATCGGCATATTTATCGAAATACGATGTCACAGAGAACGATAATATTTATATTCACGTACGTATTTTACCATTTATTTGCGAAACTTTTCAGTCCTTCCATTTTGAACCAAGGCATTCATTGGAATAGTGTGTCATTGATTGGGATATCGTCCACCGCGGTGCATTAGCAAAGTGAATAACTTTTCAGTGGGGTGCCGGGGTAACCTAGTTGCCCGCAAAAAAGCAAAGCAAGCACGAAATGCGCTTGTGATAAATGGCTCCCGTTACTTTTATTCAGTTGTGTGGTCCGTGAATGCAAAATACGGTGTATTTCTTTCTTGCAGTGGCGCAGTTGATATAAATAAAATGCTGTGATGCCATAACAAGATTTCTACGTAATGCTGTTTTGAATCCATAAGCCTTAACTCATTTTTCACGCATTCCCAATCCGTATTCTCAGTCTCGTTTTCCCTTGTTATCATCTCTTCGTCACGCACTCTTTTTGCCTTATGTATACATTTTTCTCTCTCATACTTTGTATTTGTTCATTAGCTACTATGCTAAAATTTTCATTGGTTATTACGTATTTTATCTTTTGTCAACTCACTTTTCTTGTAGTTTTCAATTTTCTTTGTCACTACTTCGTTATCGGCTTAGTTCCTTCACATATATTACATACTGTTTGCCTATGAATTTATTAGGTATATATTTTTGCTGTCTTTTACTTACTTCTCCTGAATTGCTCTTTTTCAGTCATCAGGACGTTTTTATCAGTATATTATTTTCTAGTGGTACTCTTTGATTCTGGTATAAACTTTATAGTATCTTCTTTACAAGAAATTCTGAATATATGTTTTCTTGCTACTATTTTTCAATGAAATTTGTACGTTACTCTTCCTGAAAAATATTTTAAAATGCTTTAATAAAATTCCTTTATACTTGATAGCTTGCTATTCCACAATAAATTAAATTATTAAATATATTTTTTCGCCCTTTTTATTTCTTAATTTCTTCTTTGTGTACTTCAAAATCTTTGACAGAATATGAGATAGTGATTTTTGCGAGTTTCTTGTAAGAAAAAACGCCTCTTAGGAGTAACGAATATTGCAAAAATAATGTAATTAATGTTAATGATAAATGATTAAATTAGAAGTCTATTGATGAATTCTACTTAAGCATTAAATGATAACCATCATTATCTAATATGTGACGTATCGAGTTATCTCTGAAGTCGATCGGACGTTCCCCAGCCGTGAGCAAGACCAAGAGGGGCTTGAAACTTTGTCTTGCACCGACAAAGTTTGAAAACCCTGGGACACCCCGACATTTCGAGAGAAACATTGGATTTAGAATCTTTCGCAAGCAACAATTATGTCAAGTGCCTCAGATAGTGAGAGAATTCTGAATGTGAAAAATTAACATCACAAATCATCACGTCAAGGTAAGCTGCAAAGGGAAAACATTGTTTCACGATGGACGACTTTAGAGAATGTCAGAGCAAGCAACAGTGCATCTATACTTCGGTTTTTCTTTCTTAGCGCACGGGGGTATGTCAATAAAATAGAATATCTCACGGTATTTCGCGTCGTTCTCTGGTTGGGCCGCTAGGAGTTGCATGATCGCGATTGTATCAGGTAGTGCTTGCGATCATGCACAACAGAGAACGACGCGAAATACCGTGAGATATTTCATTTTATTGACCCACCCCCGTGCGCCAAGAACGAAAAACCGAAGTATAAAGCGGTGTGTCGAAATTCGGTCGAGCTACTTGCCTGCCTGGGGAGCCGGGCTGTCCTGTGGGAACGGGCTTCTTCCCCCAACTGTGCTCTATTTCCCCTCCAAATCCACAAAGTGGCGCTCACGCGCGAGTTCTAGAGCACTGCGTTCTCGAAATATCATCAAGAAAAGAAGGGTTGGTTGATGCGAAAAATATGTTTGACAGATGTTTCCTCTCAAGCAAGCAACATTTGAAATTTGTTTGTACATATGGCTTGTTATTTCGTTTGTTTTCATTAAAATTGTGATTTGTATACCCAGTTTTCTTAGGGGACAGGATTACGTTCGAATAGTGAATTCGTTGAATTTTTTATTTTGTATTATCTTGAATATTTATATTGTTTTTTATAGCAATATAATGAAGTAAATTCTTTTTTTTGTTTACCAGCATTATAAATGAACTTTTATGTTGCAATAAATCGTTCATAGAAGGGGATTTTACGACACAAATGATGCTGTATTAGAATTTTACGGAACGAATAATTGCGACATTACACATTCAGCAAATCGCAGCGAGAGAACTGTGGAGAAGTAGAGATAAACGGAACAGCCAATCACCGTGTTCTCGCAAAGATGTCAAATACCCGAGACGTCACCAGATAGTCTTTTCTCAAAATTAAGATTATTCTCTAATACATTTATAATGCTGTTACACAAACATACTTTTCACATTTTAGAATGATAGGCTATTTTGATTTAATAGCAAAATAGTGTCTCAAAAAAAAACTTTTCTCAATCTTTATTTCAATAGCGATTTATTAATTTAATTACCTGTTCGAGTTCGTAGACTTCGTTCGTAGACGTTCGTAGACGGAGTCATAATATTCTTGGCGGCTGAGTCGATGAATCTGACGTTTCGGCCTAAAGAAGGCCACAGTAAAATGGCCGAAACGTCAGATTCATCGACTCGGACGCGGATCATTACCAATATGTAATTACCAATATGTACGCTTTATTTTACTTCAGTGAACACAAATTGGGCAGTAAAATATAAGAAGTCATTCCTTATTAATTCTGGTCAGAATTTTGTTTTTGAACAGCGACAGAAACGCTCTCTCTTGCCCGAGGGTCGGCCGCGCTGCCGAAACGCGCCAAGCGCCACTGAACACCCTTTCCGCATGCAGCGCTCCATTGTTGGTGGAGGCCGCGGCGAGCGGCTACAAAGGGAGACTTGAATGTCACGGTGTCGCCGCCGCGACCTCCGCACGAGTAAAATATTCCGGCGCCCTCGTGAACGCGCGTGGTCGTATACAGCGCAGATTATTGCGCCTAGAGTAGTCTGAAAAAGTCGTCAGGCGGGCAGAAGGCGCAGCGCCGCAGTGCAGGAGGTTGTAAAGATGCGAATCTCCCCACAGCCCTACCCGACATTGTTGACGTGGTTCTAAATAGACGCCAACTAAGGCACCCACGTGGATAAGGGGTAGTGCTCAATTCTTTTGTTTCCATTGCCCGGGGTAATAATATGGTCAAATTGCTATTATGTAAGAAATGTCGGTCTCATATTCAGTTTATTTTCGTCAAAGCTTTTTTAATGTTCCTCGCTATAGAGTATCTTCGTACTGTGACGACATTGTTCAAGGAAGCGTTGGTGTACCACTTATAATTCTAGGATTAATCATTACTCAAATGTATTAAATTTTGATAGAATTTCATGGTTGAATTAAATCTATTATAATTTTACAAAGAAATACCGAGACATATTTTCATGTGAGGGACTGATGGACGGTGTGACGTGGTTCTAAATACATGGCAATTGTGGCAATTACGCGAATAAGGGGTAGTGCTCAATTCTTTTATTTCCATTGCCTGGGGGAATAGTACGATCAAATTGCTATTATGTAAGAAATGTCGGCCTCATATTCAGTTTATTTTTCGTCTAAGCTTTTTTGATGTTTTTCGCTGTCGAGTATCTTCGTTCATAACTGTAACGACATTGTCCAAGGAAACGTTTTTGTGCCACTTATAATTCTAGGATAAAAACATTACTCAAATGCATTAAATTTTAATAGAATTTTACGGTTGAAGTAAAATACTACACTTTAGAAAATCTATTATAATTTTACAAAGAAATACCAAGACAAATATTTTCATGTGAAGGACTGACGGACGGAGTGACTGACGGACGGAGTGACTGACGGACGGAGCGACTGACGGACGGAGCGACTGACGGACGGAGCGACTGACGGACGGAGCGACTGACGGACGGAGCGACTGACGGACGGAGCGACTGACGGACGGAGCGACTGACGGACGGAGCGACTGACGGACGGAGCGACTGACGGACGGAGCGACTGACGGACGGAGCGACTGACGGACGGAGCGACTGACGGACGGAGCGACTGACGGACGGAGCGACTGACGGACGGAGCGACTGACGGACGGAGCGACTGACGGACGGAGCGACTGACGGACGGAGCGACTGACGGACGGAGCGACTGACGGACGGAGCGACTGACGGACGGAGCGACTGACGGACGGAGCGACTGACGGACGGAGCGACTGACGGACGGAGCGACTGACGGACGGAGCGACTGACGGACGGAGCGACTGACGGACGGAGCGACTGACGGACGGAGCGACTGACGGACGGAGCGACTGACGGACGGAGCGACTGACGGACGGAGCGACTGACGGACGGAGCGACTGACGGACGGAGCGACTGACGGACGGAGCGACTGACGGACGGAGCGGACTGACGGACGGAGCGACTGACGGACGGAGCGACTGACGGACGGAGCGACTGACGGACGGAGCGACTGACGGACGGAGCGACTGACGGACGGAGCGACTGACGGACGGAGCGACTGACGGACGGAGCGACTGACGGACGGAGCGACTGACGGACGGAGCGACTGACGGACGGAGCGACTGACGGACGGAGCGACTGACGGACGGAGCGACTGACGGACGGAGCGACTGACGGACGGAGCGACTGACGGACGGAGCGACTGACGGACGGAGCGACTGACGGACGGAGCGACTGACGGACGGAGCGACTGACGGACGGAGCGACTGACGGACGGAGCGACTGACGGACGGAGCGACTGACGGACGGAGCGACTGACGGACGGAATATTTTTCGCAGTATAAAATAACTTTCTCTTAAATTGCATAAGAGAAAATAATAATGCAACGTATACAAGAGTATAATCGTGGCAGACATTTTCAAAACATTATGACATCAGTAAATTAGGTGACAACGTTTATATACTATACAGACTAAGGTGCCTAAGAAATTTTTAAGAGGTGTTTGAATGTCAACATTTTTGTTCTGAGAACGAGAGAAATATTCCCCTCTTAACTTTATTTCTTTGACCTTTATAATATGTCAATACGTTACGTATAGTAAAGAGAGGAATTGGACGCCTAACAACAAACTCTCTCAGTGGAACAAATCATTCTCATTCACGATTGTTATGGATCAGCCTTACAGAAATGCAGCTTTTTGAAACTTCAACTCCACGAATCCGTGTAATGCATGCGAGTCAATTATTGTCCGAAACCAGTTTGCTACTGTGCACGAGATCAATACCTGTTTGCTTTAATAGCAAGTCCCGTAGAATTGTATGCATTGTTTTATTGTTCGAGCTTTGAAAGCCGTTTGGCGGATGTTGTCCAACGCGGAATGGTCCCAGCTCGCAAAGCTGTTACGCTTACTGAGGACTGTAATACACATCTGTTCCTAATCAGAGTTAATTTTTCTCCGAGAGCCGAGGGAAAGTGTCCAGACCCTATAAATACATGTATTCATCGTATTATGAAGTTAGAAGACATTCAATGTTTTCGAAACGTTTTTGGACTAGTAAAACTTTTTTTTGGCTTATTGAAAAGTCAGCACATTTCTATGAAAGCAAAATAAAAGTGTAACAGTAATAGAGAGTCCGGAAAATATGTAGTATAAAACAGTAAAATATGTACATACGTATGTAATAAAAGCAGTAAGAATATGTATAGCTCGACCAAGCGAAGAATGAAGGAGATGATTGCGGCCCATAGTGGAACTAACAGTGTTAACATGGGTCTGTATAGTCAGTTTCGCTAACAAAAATCGCGAGGAGCATGAAGCGAGTTCTTTATCAGTGTAGCTTTGGGAAACATGAGTTCTCGTCGAGGTGTGACACATCGTGGGCAGGCAAGACGCCTTGCATATAATGTTATTCAATTTTGTGATAGTGAAAAAGATGGAACTAAAATACCTCTAGGAAATACCTCAAAATTGAATCATTCAATAGAGAAAAATAAAATGTTATTTCTTTCAATATGAGGTGCAGACATGTTCAAATACAGTTAAAATATCAGTTGGGAAGACACCAGATTTATGACAAAATAAATCGCACTTTTCCCGAAACTGTTTGGCAAGGTCCCATTTTTAATTTGATTTGAGTGTCCTTATATCACCGTCTCTGTCGCTTCCGCTATAAACATAAACAATGGCACGCTCCTGTAACATCATTCTCAACTTGGTCGGGTTATAAAAATAATAAAGAAAGGGTTGTAATAAGCAATATTAAATTAACAGAACGTTTACATCAAACAAAAATTTATTAAGGCTACATTGTTAATTTTTCGAGCAATGATATCCATCGTATAAACCAGGACACTCAATGGCAGGCAATCGCTGGAGCATTGTTTTCGTAGTGTTTCATGTTTGAAACAACAAATATTTCGCGGAAATTGGGTTTAATGTTCAAGAAACATTATGACACTGATACTTTTCACATCAAAAGATAATGTTTCAACGCTCATGCGCAGTTTGTCGACACCTACGAGTATATTCCATGAAAACGGAACTTAATTGAAACTGACTGCGTTTATCTGACGCATCTTAATGTGGGACACCTCGTGTCAATTGATTGATTGTCAGTGTTTCCGGGGGCGACAAATACTGAGATTATTCCGGTAAGTATAGAGGAGATTTTTCATCGGGAGGTGGCGGTGATCTTTCCCCGCTGGATGGCAAGATCCGGCGCCGACCTACCGTCGACTGGCGAGGTCTTCCCCTACCAGCGAGCACCGCACTATGCCTGGACAAGCTCTAAGCTCCCGACCGGTCTCCCGGCATGGTGGCGGTGCAGTGGGTGTGTGTAAGGGGAGAAGCTAGAACAAGGCAGAGGAAGAAACATCGCGTAAGGTCAATGGCCCGTTTGTTAGGGTACTGATCCGGCATTCGCCTGGTTTAGATCGGAGAAACCATGGAAAACTACCGATCAGAGTAGCAGGCCACTAGAACTCTCCTCCACCCAGCGACTGAATTCGACTCATCAGACAAGCTAGTGTCGAAAATCCTGCCGCCGTCGGAACATTGAGCCAGCCGGTCAGAGGCACTGCAGCACATCAGTTGATGCCCTGAGCCACCTCTCCCAGTCGGGTCTTCCTTACACTGAACAGTTGTTTGACTGCAAAACACAACTGCTTTTCGGCCCATCTTCCCGTCTGGCCGCCCCTCAACCGGGGTCCGGGAATGACGGAAATTCTAGGTTATTAATTACACACACGCATGTTGACAACAATCACATCACCAACTTCAAGATACGGATTTATTAACAAAACTAATAAGTGAGTATTACGAACTACATACATGCATATGTACAACGTATTCTCGGCTTAATATGGACGACTGCCATCGTAATTTGGAAGTTCATTGTTAATTGGTAGTGGCTTAGACAACTTAGTCGGCACATTACCTTGTTGACATGAACAGTAGGCAACTGCACTGGACGCGATATGTGGAGCAGATAGCTTACCACGTCGTTCGCGCGTTGCGGGCAGCCTCGCCTCCCCTCCCATGCAGCCAGCAGAATCGCCTTCTGCGGCTACTCATGGAGGGCGAGTTCGCAGGGCGGAAATGCCGAATTATTGTAGAGGCACCGACAGTCCCTAGATATGTTCCTTAGGAAGCTGGTTACAATCTGGAGTAGATATATTATTCAGTCTTCACTTATAACATCTTTAGTCGCGATGTAGTGGAATAATAATAATAATAATAATAACAATAATAATAATAATAATAATAATAACAACAACAACAACAACAACAACAACAACTCCACCTAGGGAGTACACGACCTTGCATTTGGTGGTGGAGCTTGAGTACCCCCATGAGCCTGAGAGCTATGTCAGTGGTAGCCTAGCTACCGGTAGGGCCTCCCTTGCTGGATAGGTTGAAGGTGAGGGGTCAGACGAAGAAGTAGTCCATTTTGAGAAGAGTGGGAAGTAGAGAGGGAAGGGTCATGAACCTTTGGACTTCCTGTTATCGGCCCATGGAGGGTAGAAACTGGGTTGGCACACCAGGTCACTGATTAGAGTGGAGGCCCGAACATTGCATTAGTCAGCGAAGGAGGGTGCCTTCAGCAGGCAGTGAAAATCCCGTAGGGTTCAGTAATGCCGACTGGCGATCGAAGGGACCCCTTGCTGGGCCCTGCGGGGGGATACCCCGAGGACACTATGGGTCGCAGTAACGGATGGCAGGAAACAACCCAAAGGTTAAGTGTGATCTGTGAACTCGAATTTGCTACCTGCGAATCTTCACTTGAAACCAATGAGCAAAATGGATAGCACAAGCAATGTAATGAACCTTAACGTGCCTTGTTCTACCAATGTCCCATACCTGCTCAGAAACCGAGCTAATGTCACCTTGTCGACATCTGGCCATCCCACGGATGTTAGTCCCAGGGACCCAGAGCCGGCAGTAGCTCGAAGTCATCATCAGAGATGGACACGGGATGAATAAAAGGAGGTGATGTGATGCTTCTACTATGAAAAAGCGAAAAATGGGGGCTCAGAAATAGAGGTCTTTAAGATATGGAGAGAGCGGAACTCAGATATGAGACCTACCCTAGACTCAAAGAAGCTTGCCAGTCAACGACGATACATACTCAGCAGTGGAAAATTCACAGCAGAACAACTTGCAGACATCCAGAGAAACGCGGAGTATGTTCTTCTAACTATCCACATGACGAACATTTAGAACCATCTAATATCCCTTAAAACGATGGTCCCCCTTGAAGGTTCGTCTCTTCCAAATGAAACATCCGTCAGTGGTGAAAATTCATCTGGCCATGAGTTACACGATAAGGACATGATGCGGGACCTCCTCCGACGCGAGATAGAACGAGTTCGTCTACTTTCACTCGAATCTCGTGTACCGTTGAGGAGAAATTACGAAAATGCTAAAGCTAGGAGAGTGATAGAAACAGCTAATTCTGTCTTAAATGAGGTTGTACAGACCTCGAGTAGAGATCTAGATATTACTGAAATCAATCACTTCGTGTATGCAACTGGATATCTAGTATCTCAGATAATCTTGGGGCCAGGCAAGAACACCGATGGCTCACAGCCAGACAGAGTAAAAAGCTCCGTACCCCCATGGATGAAAAGAATTATGAAACGGATAGCCGACACACGGCGTGAATTATCACTTCTAGCCGAGGCATCTTCTAAGTCAAACCACACGCATAAAGTTCAACAAAAAATACTCCATGTTGAACAAAAGTATCTAATTGACAATGACGCAACAAGGCTAATGGTAGCTGAAAAGCTAAAAGAGAAAATCCAAGCATGGGCTCAACGAATAAGACGGTACAAACGTAGAGAAGATTTCCGTGGACAGAACCGGTCGTTTGAAACAGACGCGAAGAGATTCTATCGCAATCTGACTGAAAACCAAATGGAAATGCTGCCCCTCCTTCAAAAGATGACGTCGAAACATTTTGGGCAGGAATCTGGGAGGAAACCAGATCCTACAACAAAGACGCATCGTGGCTCCAATCTGAAGTTGATGCTGCCAATGGACTCGTGGAAACAGTGGAACATGTTCAAGGATTCTCGAAAGAGGACCTATTGCCAAACAATTAAGAACATGGGAAACTGGAAATCCCGTGGGGTTGATAAGATCCAGATTTACTGGATTAAGAAATTAACAGCATTACATTTTCATCTAGCAAAGGCTGTTAATAAAATTTTAGGAAAACCCTAAGGAACTCCCCGAATGGCTCACTCGCGGCATCACGTATTTGCTACCCAAAGCAAGGAGATAGCTCTTTGGCGAAGAACTACAGGCCAATTACTTGTTTGCCAGTGATGTACAAAATTATAACTGCAGCTATAGCTGACAAAATGTATAGACACCTAGAAAAACCATCTGTTGCCAGTTGAACAGAAGGATGTCGTAAAGGTTCCTATGGCTGTAAGGAAATCATGCTTCTGAATAAAATAATTTTGAATGATGTAAAGAAATGAAACGTAATTTAAGCATGGCTTGGATTGACTACCAGAAGACCTTTGACAGTGTACCACACGATTGGATTTTGAAGACCATGGAGATCTATCGATTTCATCTTAGACTTGTCGAGTTTTGCAAGGCTAGTATGAAGTCGTGGAGCACCAGATTACTAATCCACAGCGGAAAGGGAGTAGTAGAAACAAGAAGTATTCAGATTAACAGCGGAATTTTTCAAGGAGATTCACTATCCCCTCTGCTGTTTGCATAGTTTGATCCCTCTATCGAGACAGCTGTTGCACTCTTGACTTTGGTTACAAGCTCCATGGTGATGAAAGGCCTGTATCGCATTTATTTTACATGGATGATCTTAAAGTGTTTGCTAAGAATGAAGCGATTCTCTCCCAAATGCTGTCTGTCATCAATGATTTTAGCAATGACATCTGCATGAAGTTTGGTCTTGACAAGTGTGCAAAAATCAATTTAAAAAGAGGCAAAATGATACACACGATCAGAGAACACATTGAAGATGTGATAGACACACTCCGGAATTAGTTTGCGGTACTAGTAGACTGGACTGAACAGGAAATTCGCATCATGGATCGAAAAACCAGAAAACTGCTTACAATGCATCATGTTTCCCACCCTCGAGCTGATGTACATAGACTTTATGTGTCACGTAAGGAAGGAGGAAGAGGCCTCAGACAAATTGAAGCCTCCTGGCACAACGCAATAGTCGGGATGGGAAAGTATGTAGTCAGCCATCAAGATGACCCTCTAATGAGGCAGGTCATGAAATCTGACCGAAGAATGGGAAACAGAGGCATTGTTAGTGTAGCAAGAAGCATTGCGAAGAAAACTATGCAAGACACGTCGAATAACACAGACACTGAACTTCTGATGCTACTAAACATGAAATGTGAGACACAAAAAATGTTAAAGAAATCGTGGAGAGACAAACCACTCCACGGACAATACCTAAAAAGAATGGACAAGGTGCAGATCAATAAAGATCAATCATTTATGTGGCTTAAAAGGGGAAGAATGAAGCCAGAATCGGAAGCACTTGTAATAGCTGCCCAAGATCAGGCCTTGAGAACACGACATTATGATAAAGCGGTTCTCAAAATTTCCCAAGATGATAAATGCCGCATTTGCCAGGAGCAAGTAGAAACCATTGATCATATTGTCTCAGCTTGTCCAATCCTAGCAAAGACCGAATACTTGAAAAGACACGACAGGGTGTGTAGCTACCTCCACTGGCAGATCTGTACCGCCCTCGAAGTTCCAAACACATGCCCCAAGTGGTACGAACACTCACCGAAACCGGTGACGTCTGTTGGATTGTGTACGATATTGTACGACCAACAAATTCAAACTGATCGCACGATAGCGGCAAACAAACCGGATATAGTTATCCGGGATTTGGAGAAAAAATCGTGTTTACTTGTCGATGTTGCTGTACCTTGCGATCAAAACGTCGTTACCAAGGAGGCAGAGAAACGTCTTAAATACAAGAGTTTGGAAATCGAGATCAGCCGAATGTGGGGCGTAAAAGCACAGGTCGTCCCGATAGTTATCGGAGCTCTGGGATTTGTTCCGCAAAATTTGAGTAAGAACTTGTCTAAACTCCCAGGTAATTCAAAAGACTGGGAAGTGCAAGAAATTGCTTTATTTGGAACAGCCCACATTTTGCGCAAAGTATTGTAGAGGCACCGATAGTCCCTAGATCTGCTCCTTAGGTAGCTGGTTGCAACCTGGAGTAGATTTTATATTCAGCCGACTCATAACATCTTTAGTCGTGATGTAGAGGAATAATAATAATAATAATAATAATAATAATAATAATAATAATAAT
>JAHLJT010004766.1:0-20155 GCA_031308135.1 Acheta domesticus | reverse complement strand
ATTAAATTAGGGCTAAAAAATTCTCGGCTTAATTTTCATAACAAGTTCTTTTAGTAAATGAACAAACCACAGAGAGAAAATCCTCTATTAAACGGTCACCGTATTTACCAAACCTAATACAAAGGTATTACGCTTCCCGTGTTCTCTGGTCATTAAAACAAAACTTATGAACAAAAACATTAGTATAGCGGGGATTGACATAAAGCTGAAGAATTGACAGCTAAGTTTTCTTTAAGGGTTATTTTTTCAAGAGAACAAAACACGAAAAGATAAACATGAATTAAACGGTCATGAAATTTACATAACTAAAACTCAGTTTAATGGCCACCTCTATTAAACGGTCATGATATACAACATGACACATACTCACCTTTCTCCTTCCCACATCCTCCTATCAAGAAAACAAAACATGGGAACGAAAACCTTTATTCAGCAGTCACTAAAATTGAAATTACTAATTTTCAGTTTCGTTTTTTTTAAAGTAATTTTCCCAAAAGAATAAAACACAAAAAGAAAAACCTCAATTAAGCGGTCATGATACACAACATGACGTATACTCACACTTTTTCTTCCCATTTTCTCCTGTCAAGAAAGCAAAACATGGAAACGAAAACCTTTATTCAGCTGTCACTAAAATTTAGCTTACAAATTTTCAACTTCGTTTTTTAATTAGTAATTTTCCCAAAAGAACAAAACACGAAACAAAAACATCAATTAAAAGACCTCTGAAGTAGTCACTCCATTCCTGCATACTAATTGGAACTATTCCTGGCCTGTCTTTGTTTTCCATTCTCATTCCTTTTATTATTCTCCAAGCTCAGTTTGACTTCGTGTTTCCTAAACATCTATCTACTTCCTCACAAGTCTGTTCCCAGTATTAATTCTTGTCTTTACGGATTTCTCTTTGGGTCTCTTTCCTGATTCTTTGATATTCTATTCTATCTCTATCCGCTTTTGTTGATAACCACTTTCTGTACATTTGTTTTTTTCTTTCCAGAAGGCCTCTGTGGTTTTGTTCCAACACAGTGGACATTGTCTATTCTTTTGACAATCCTCTTTTCATTCCAAGGCTTCATAGGCAGACTGATGGATACATCGTTTCATAGATTCATACATAGCATCTGGTGTCCTTCCTGTACCGACAATATTTTGTTAGCCAGTCGCACTTGATATAAAAACTTTGTAGAATCTTCCTCCAGACTTTCAAGATTATACCTTTTTGCCGACATTACTCTCTCATTGCCATAAGTTTGATTATATGTTTCTCGACAAGGTCTTTTCAATGGAAAGTACATCTGAGATAACAAGGCATAATGGTCTGAATAGCACTCTAAACCTCTCTTTACTCGTACATCTTAGACTTTTATTTTGTGGCACTGTTTTACAATAATATAGTCGATAATTGACCTCAATTTCCGAGTATGTTTAATCCACGTGTACCGATGTATGTCTTTGTGTTTAAACCATCCATTTGTTATTTTCAAATCGTTTTGACGACACAGCTCAATTGGGCGCTCTCTGTTATCGTTTAATCTGTTTTCGCCCTATGGCCCCACCACCAGATCATTCACTTGACAGCCACTTCTACCAATGAAGTCCCCTAGTAAAATTATTTCCTTACGTTTGCTGATTGTTCCAAGCAACGTCGTCAATTCATTAAAAAATCATCTTTAACACTTGCAATGGCATCGTCATTAGGGGCGTATACAGCAATTAATACAACTGAGTAACTGTGGAGTTCCATTTCAACTTGCAGAATTCGATCCCCTGCTCCCAAGATTTTATATGGTTTCTGTACTTTTGCCTTATTGCCAATGATAAACCACTACGGTCTCTCTCATCCTTTGGTACCCTTGAGTAGATATGTACATATCCCCCCTTCTGTTCTGAACCTTTACCTTTTTTCTTTGTTTCTGAAAATGCTACAATATCCATATGATTCTCATCAATTTCTTTGAATACTTCTATCTCTTTGGTTTATAGCCCTTGAATATTCCAAGTTCCAATTCTCATAGTTATTTTCCTTGCCCAAAGTCGTCGTATATTATGTTTGCCATATACCGAGGCTTTACTAAGAAAATTTGCAGGTGTAGTTTTTTCCGAGTGATGAGGTGCAGGCCCATCGCCTCAACCCCCGTACAGGAGGACCAAGGGATTGGCTTCGACGCCCCCTCCCCGTATGAAAAGAAAAGAGAAGAAGTTGGAAAGAAAGAAAGACAAAGAAAAGTGAAGGTACAAAAGTGAATGACTCCCTAGCCCTCGAAACCTAATAGCGTTGGGGTCGAAAAACACAAGAGGCCTAGAGCAGCCAGTAGTAAAGACAACAGAGAGACGGATGAGTTACAAGTAAGTGGAAGAAATACCCCATCCGAGAAAGAGACCACTAGTTCCGGAGGGAGGAGCATAGGGATAGGTGTGACAGGAAACAAGGAAGACGATTGGTGTGACGGGTCGATGTAGAACGCCACTTCGTCTGACTCCTCTGATGAGACCTGTACAGCATGGGTGACCCTACCAGTAGCACGCTATTCATTAGTCGTGCTACCGCTGCATGAGCCCTCAGCCTCATTGGAGCACTCAAACCTCCCCGCCCGCACGGACAGTGCTACTTTAAGGTGGCGTCCCCTGGGGGGAGGAAATACCATTATTCAGCTGTTACTAAAATTTTGCTTACAAATTTTCAGTATAGTTTATTAAATAAGTAATTTTCCCAAAAGAACAAAACACGAAAAAATACCTCTATTAGAGGTCAATTTATACAACCTGACTTATAATCACAATTTTTCTTCCCATATTCTCCTATCAGGAAAACAAAACATTGGAACAAAACCCTTTACTCAGCGGTCACTAAAATTTAACTTACAAATTTTCGGCTTAGTTTTTTGATAAGTAATTTTCCCCAAAGTACAAAACACTAAAATAAAACCTCTATTAGGCGGTAATGATATACAACATGTCTTATACTCCCTGTTCTTTTCGCATTTTATCCTGTCAAAAGAACAAAACATAGAAACGGAAACCATTATTTAGCGTTCGCTAAAATTTAACTTACAAATTTTCAGTTTAGTTTGTTTAATCAGTAATTTTCCCAAACGAATAAAACACGTAAAGAAAAACCTATATTAATCGGTCATGATGTACATGACTTATACTAAACTTTTTCGTTCCCATTTTTTCCTGTCCATAAATAAAAATATATGAACAAAAACCTTTGTTGAGCGGACATTAAACTGAAAACTTGTAAGTTAAATTTTAATTTTTTTATAAGTGATTTTCCCAAAAGAACAGGTCAGGAAAAGAAAAACCTCCATTAAGTGGTCATGATAAACAACATGACTTACACTCACATTTTTCCTTTCCTTATTCTCGTTATAAAAAAGCAAACTTTGGAACGAAAACCTTTTTTCAACGGTCTTCTAACATAGCTTTCAAATTTTCAGCTGATTTTTTTTAATACACAATTTTCCCCAAAGAACAAAACACGAAAAGAAAAATATCTATTAAACAGACATGATATACAACATGACTTGTACTTACCTCTTTCGTTCCCATATTCTATCAAGAAAACAAAACATTGGAAGAAAAACTTTTATTCAGCGGTCACAAAAATTAAATTTACAAATTTTACAATTTTAGTTTTTTTAATAAGTAATTTTCCCAAAAGAATAAAACACGAAAAGAAAAACCACTATAAACGGTCATGATATACAACAAGACTTAAACTCACATTTTTCCTTCCCATATTCTCCTATCAAGAAAACAAAACGTGGGAACAAAACACTTAACACAGCGGTTATTAAATTTTATTTACAAATTTTCACCTTAGTTTTATTAATAAGTAATTTTGCAAAAGAACAAAACACGAAACACCTCTATTAAGTGGTCATGATATAAAACATCACTTATACCCAAATTTTTCCTTCCTATTTTCTTCTGTCAAGTAAGCAAACATGAGAAAGAAAACCTTAAATAAAAGGTCAATAAGATTGAACTTACATGTTTTCAGCTTAATGTTTTTAATAAGATATTTTCCCAAAAGGACAAGACACCTCCATTACGCGGTCATGATAAACAACATGAATTACACTAACATTTTTCCTTCCCGTATTACGCGATCATGATAAACAACATGAATTACACTAACATTTTTCCTTCCCGTATTCTCGTATTAAAAGAGCAAAACATTGGAAAGAAAACCTTTATTCAGAGGTCTTTAAATTTAGCTTAACTTTTTCTTATTTTTTTTTTAATACGTAATTTTCCCAAAAGAACAAAACACGAAAAGAGAAATCTCTATTAATCGGACATGATTTACAACATGACTTACACTCACATTTTTCCTACCCGCATTCGGCTATCAAGAAATAAAATCATGGGAACGAAAACCTTTATTCAGCGGTCACTAAAATTTAACTTGCAAATTTTCAGCTTAGTTTATTTAATCAGCTATTTTCCCAAATGAATCAAAAACGTAAAGAAAACCTCTATTAATCGGTCATGATATACAACATGACTTATACTCAAATTTTTCCTTTCAATTTTTTTTCTGTCAGGAAAGCAAAACATGAGAACGAAAACCTGTATTAAGCGGTCACTAAGATTTAACTTCCATGTTTTCCGCTTTACTCTTTTAATAAGTTATTTTCCCAAAAGAACAAGACACGAAAAAAAACCTCCAATAAGCGGTCATGATAAACATGACTTACACTCACCTTTTTCCTTCCCACATTCTCCTATCGTGGAAACAAAACATTGCAAGAGAAACCTTTATTCAGCGGTCAATAAAATTTAACTTACAAATTTTCAGGTTGGTTTTTTTTCATTAATTTCCCTTTTTTTCATTAATTTCACGAAAAGAAAAACCTCCATTAAGCGGTCATGATATACAACATGACTTATACTCAAATTTTTTCTTCCAATTTCCTTCTGTCAAGAAAGCAAAACATGAGAACGAAAACCTTTAATTAGTGGTCAATAAAATTAAACTTCAAGTTTCAGCTCAGGTTTTTAATGAGTAATTTTCCCAAAAGAATAAAACACGAAAAAATACTCTATCAGCTGTCATTATATTCAACATGACATACTCAAAATTTTCCTTCCCATATTCTCCTACCAAGAAAACAAACATGGGAACAAAAACCTTTATTCAGCGATCACTAAAATTTAACTTCCAAATTTTACAGTTTTAGTTTCTTTAATAAGTAATTTTCCCAAAATAATAAAACACGAAAAGGAAAACCTCAATTAAGAGGTTCTTATATTCAACATGACTTGACTTAAATTTTTCCTTACCATATTCTCCTATCAAGTAAACAAAACATGGGAACAAAAACATTTATTCAGCGATCACTAAAATTTAGCTTCCAAATTTTCAGTTTAGTTTATTTAATAACTAATTTTCCAAAAATAACAAAACACCAAAAGAAAAACCTCTGTTAAGCGGTCATGATATACAAGATGTCTTAAACTCCCTTTTTTTCTTCCCATTTACTCCTGTCAAAAGAGCAAAACATAGGAACGAAAACCTTTATTCAGCGATCACTAAAATTTAATTTACAAATATTCAAGTTAGTTTTTTAAACAGTAATTTTCTGAAGGAACACAACACGAAAAGAAAAACCTCTATTAAACGGACATGATATACAACATGACTTATCACCTTTTTCCCTCCCATATTCTGCTATCAAAAGAAAGAAACATAGCAACGAAAAGCTTTATTTAGCGGTCATTAAAATTTAGTTTACAATTTATCAGCTTAGTTTATTTAATAAGTAGTTTTCCGAAAAGCACAAAAAACGAAAAGAAAACCCCTATTATGAGGTCATGATACACAACATGACTTATACTCACATTTTTCCTTCCCGATTCCTACTGTCAAGAAAGCAAACCATGGGAACAAAAACCTTTATTCAGCGGTCATTAAATTTCAGCTAACAAATTCTCAGGTTAGTTTACTTAATACGTTATTGTATCAGAAGAACAACACACGGAAAGAAAAACCTGTATTAAACGGTCGTGATATATTAACATTAGATATTAACATATCTAATACTGAGGTATTTTGCTTCATATGATTTTATTTATCAAAACCTTAATATATACAAACCCAAACCTTGTGTTGTCAGCTTAGTGATCTTAATAACTTCTTTTATGAGAACAGAAGACAAAAAGATAAACCTCTATTAAAGGGTCATGAAATTTTCATAACTAAAGCTTAACATTTTAATTTGCAAGTTTCCCTATTAAGAAAACAAAAGCAAAAACCCGTATTCAGCGTTTCCAAAATTTTACGTGCATCAAAACCTCTCTTAATTGTCTACCTCTTGATATTTAACACAATACATCAGTCATGATATTTAACACAACTTACATTGACGTTTTTGTACCCATGTTTTATAAAGAAAACATAACATGCAAGCAGAAACCTTTATTATGCTGCCATTAAATTTAAACTAACGAATTCTGAGTTTAGTTTACTTAATAAGTTATTTTATCATTAGAACAGAACACGACTAGCAAAACCACTATTAAACGGTTGAAAATTATATAACCATTGCTGAGCGTTTTTGTTCCCATGTTCTCCTATCAAGAAAACATTACACGCAAACAAAAACCTTGAGTTGGGCTAAACCTTAATAGGACTGCTTTTCTTGAAAAGTGAACAAAAGGGAACAAAACACGTGAACAAAAAGCTCTATTAATAGTTCAAGATACTAAGGATAACGAAAAAACTTTATATTGTTAACAATTTTTCTTACAAGAAAAAAACACGCAAAGAAAGACCTCTATTAAACGGTCACTATTTAAAACATAACTAACACTCATCTTTTTTCTTCCCATATTCTCTTATCAAGAAAACAACATGGAACATAAACCTCTATTAAACGGTCATGACATTTTCATAACTAATGCTGAACATTTTTATTCACAAGTTGCCCTATCAAGAAAACAAAAACAAAAACCTGTATTCAGTGGTCCCAAAAATTTACGTGAACCAAAACCTCTATTAATTGTCTACCTCTATTAAACGGTCATGATATTTAACACAACTTATACTGACGTTTTTGTACCCGTGTTCTATAAAGAAAACGTAACATGCGAACAAAAACAAAATTTCAGAAAATTCCCAATTTTCAACAGTCGTGGAACTTTCGCATTTCCGAGTTGCACAAAAATAGGCAGAAAATGCACTTTCCTGCAAAAACACACCAACTGTTTCTACTCAGAATGACAAATCGTATTTCAAAAATGAATATAGAATCAGAAAATGCCAACTTTTATCGCGTTTGTACGAGAAATGAGCTCTGAAAAGCATTTTCACAAAAATGGGGCCGAATCTCGCCGGCCGTTCTCTGGTCAAGGTTTTCGCGAATTTCTGGAAACCTGTTTGAAAAACGGATTTCACCAGTGGATTTGACATGAAATTTCATGTTGAGTGGTAGATTTTCAGAAGATTCCAGTTCCTTTCGGAAACCGCCAATGTTCAACGATCATGGAATTTTGGTTTTTTGGAATTGCACAAAAAATATGCATAAAATGCACTTTCCTGCAAAAATACGCAAACTATTTCTATTTAGAAAGCTAAATACAATTTCAAAATTTAATTTAGAATCAGAAAATGACAACTTTTACCGCGTTTGTACGAGATATGAGCCCTAAAAAGCATTTTCTGAAAAATGGGATAGAAACTGGAAGGCCAGCCTCCGGTCAGGTTTTTTGCGAGTTTTTGAAAAACTAACAATCTGTTTGAAAAACAGATTTCACCAGTGAATTTGCCATGAAATGCCGTGGTGGTTGGCAGATTTTCAGAAGATTTCAGTTCCTTTCGGAAATCGACAATTTTCAACGACCGTGGAACTTTCGCTTTTTCGTGTTGCACAAAAGAATGGGAAGAAAAAGCACTTTTCTGCAAAATTACGTAAATTATTTCTATTCAAAACGCTAAATCCAATTTCAAAATTGAATATTGAGTCAGAAAATGCCAACTTATACCGCATTTGTATGAGAAATGAGCCCTGAAAGCCATTTTCACAAAAATGGGACCGAATCTGGCCGGCCCTTCTCCGGTCAAGGTTTTCGCGAATTTCTGGAAACCTGTTTGAAAAACGGATTTCACTAGTGAATTCGCCAGCAAATTCCGTACTAGGTCGCAGATTTGCACATGATTCTGGTTTCCTTCGGATATCGCCAAGTTTCAACGATCGTGAAACTTTGCTTTTTCGAGTTGGACATAAGAATGTGCAGAAAATGCTCTTTTCTGCGAAAATACGCAAACTATTTCTATTCAAAAAGCTAAATCCAATTTTAAAATTTAAAACGATTCATCGGTGGCTGAGGCAGTGGCGGTGACTGCTTTCGCTACAGCGCAACTTTCGCTACTGCTTGTTGTTGTTGTTTTTTTGGGGGTGGGGAAATACATTTTACAACACGGTAACACTAATAGTTTTTACAAGCAAATGCAAAGTTTGAAAAATTATAATAGTGGTTATTAGATACTAATATTATTGTAATATTTTTCAAATCTGCTTCTTTTTACACGAATTGCATGTTACTCTTTGTCTTAAACATGAAATGCTAAATGCTCCATACGTTTTCACGCCTAAAAAATTTCTCCAAATTCTCATCAAAGAACAAACGTTTCATTTCCATCTTTTGACATTAAATAAAAAAAATATAAAGAACTAAATAAAACAAAGCCTTATAATGGGTCCATGTTATTGTTCAGCAAAGAAGAGTATTCAAAATAATTTTTCATTATGTCTTATCTTGTTGCCTTTAACAATGAACTCAGTTAAACATTTCTGCAGTTTCCCAAGGCAGCATATGGTGGTAACATAAAATCTTACTTTACTCCTTCCTATTTTCACGGATAACTCTGAATTTTCGAAAATTGAGAAAGTTTGAATTTTTTGGCGTCCTTCTCCAACTACAAAATTGAAGATAGAGATTTTTCCTTCAGATAAAATGTGTTCTGCAAAGTGAGTTCTTTATTGAAGGTCATGTAAATGTTTTTCAAAATGTTAGTAGTTTTCGTGCAATATTGCGTCCAATATGTGCAATTTTAAAAAATTACAAAAACAAGATTTTCTCAATAACGGCTCTAAATTTTACTTTAAACTTTTGGTAGGGATAGTGGTAAATGTACTCTATCAGATGACATAAAAGCCATATTGCTCTATCGCTTGTTTTTTCAAAAATAGCAAAAATATATTTTTTTTACTTGTCTCTCACATCGTTAATATTTACACTAGCGGCGAATTGTTCACATTATTATTTTTATAAGTACATGTGCTTTAAATAATTTCAAGTAAAGTTTATCGAAAACACAACCATTTTCTGTGAAAACTAGCTCAAAAAAAGCTCAAACGCCATTTTTTCATAAATGGCTACAAATTTTTTCTTCAAACTTTTCGAACGGATAGTTCTAATTGCACTCTTTAATATGAGGTAAAGTTTATTTGGAGGATTTGTTTTGTTTTTTCAAAAATTACACATATGTAATATTTTTAAAGGATCTCTCGCATCTTTAGTATGCACATTACCAGCAATTTGTAAAGATTATTATATTTGTGAGTATAAGTGCGTCAAATAACTTCAAATAAAGTATTTTGAAAACTTAAAACTTTTCTGTGAAAATGAGCTTCAAATTTCGCATTTTTAGTAGCGCTAAAACGCAATTTTGTTTAAAACGGCACATAATTTGAAGAAAATTGCCATTTAGGGCAAGGTTTTTGTGTTCTTTAATATTCTAAAATTAATATTTTGCTCTACCAATAGGAAACCGAAAAAATTAAGAAAATGTCAAAAAAATGTACTTTTGGCGGTGATAGATGGTAGCTGGCAAGAAAGAGTATGTGGCAATTCCGAATAGCTAGCGAAGACCCAAGGAAATAGAAAACTAATACGGGAAAGTCTGTGCCATTCTGTAGCACCACTAGTTCGGTATGAAGCACGCACGAAACATGGATTCTGGCTGCACAAAGTTAGAGGATTTTTTCTATATTTAAAAACTGGGTTTATCTACATTTTCTTCACCAGAGTACGGCAATAAGAGTTTTTGTGCCGAAAATTCACCGTTTTCCGGCGCACGATTACAATACTTTCTCTTCCTACATTAGTAAGTGCAAGAAAGTAACTAGTGGTGAACAGAACATTTTTGGGTTTTTGAAAAACTTGATTGGAAGTCATTTGAAGCACATCCACTTACAAAGGCAAAAGTGTTCACAATTCGCTGGAGATGTGCGTATTAACGGCGTGAAAAAATTAAAATTGAAAAAAAATACATTTGTGTATTTTTTGAAAAATAAAAGAATACTGCAAAATGAACATTGCATCATATTAAACAATGCAATTGGCACTAACCGTCGAAAAAGTTTGAAGAAAGAATTTTAAGCTCATTTTCACAGAAATCTGTTGAGTTTTCAAGAAACCTGATATGACATTATTTAAAACACATTTACTCATAAAGGCAATGTGAACAAACTGGCGCTAATGTAAATATTAACGACGTGAGAGAGAAGTAAAAAAATAAATTTTTGAAATTTTTGAAAAAACAAAAGAATAGATCAATGTGGTGTTTATTACATCTTATAGTGCTCATTTAGCACTATCCCTAACAGACTTTTAAAGAAAAAAAATTGGAGCCGTTTTCGAGAATATCTTGTTGTTGTTTTCAATATTGCTCCTGTTGCACGCAATATTGCGCCAAAACTACTAACATTTTTCAAGAAACATGCATGACTTTAGTGAAAGAATTAAATATGGAGGATATATTTAGTGAAAGAACTAAATGTGGATGAATTACATTTCTTTTGAAGGAAAATTTTCTATCTTTAATTATGTTGTTGTAGGAAGACGCCGGAAAAAGTTCGAACTTTTGAAATTTTCGAAAATTCATTGTAAACCCTGAAAATCGGACTTATGCCACCTTTATATGGATATTTTACTCTATTATTATAAGAAATTTAAAGGAAAAATTTGAACCCGTTTTTGAGAAAATTTTTTAAATGTCTCAGGGGCTTCATGTAAAGTAGTCCCAAATTTTGAAGAATGTTTTTCAAAATCTCAAAGCTTCGATCGTCAAGGATTTCTTCAATTTGGAAAAAATCCTACGCATGGTTTAGGCACTAAAGGCGTTCACAAACGGACGGAAGTTTTTAAAAAACAATTTTTTGGTATCAGGGGGCCCCAAAACGTGTATTTCCTTTGAAATCTGGAAATTTATTTTATGCAGCATTACATAACTCTTTACACTACGTATATTACTCTGTATATACCAAATAGTTTTATCAAAATATCTTCAAATTTTTTCTTGAATGTGTTTCCTCGGTCAGAGTAAATTGCACTTAGAAAATTGTGCTAGTCCCATTTTCTGTATCTAGAAAGCCTTTCGCGTCTAGCATTAACTGTTGGACTGGTGGTCTAGGGATAACGTAACTAGCTTCTTATCTTTAAGGAGTTGAGTTCGAATCTCACCGCGGAGAAAAAACCGCTGGTTCGAACCTCTGTTGCAGGTTCATGTAGTAACAAAATATTGGGTAGTTGTTAAAAATAATGCTGGTAATTATGTGCTGTTTGGCAACTAGTTTAGTTTTCACATATACATTAAACAATTAGTTTAATTTGAATTTGCACATACCCTGTTTCTATGGATAGAAAAGAAATGTGAAAATAATGGGAATATACAAGTTTTTGTAAAGAGATGCTATATTACATGTACATATTTTAAACATTTCCTCTGCCTATTTCAAAATTATTACAGCGTTTTTAACAAGTAACAACAACAAGTTTACAGGTATTTTAGGGCTAAAATCGTACATAAACTACCAGACTGTGCATCACTCAATTTGAATAACCTTTCAACATCATCTTTATTCTTCACAAATCAACCCTTGGAACAAACAACCCTAAAACGTCATGAGTAGGCCTAATAATGACTGGGTCACCTCTTTAACAGTTCATGAATATAAAATGTTCGTATATTAAACCTACATACTAAAAATATCACAGTTAACATCAGCGATTAGGGAAAAGCCAAAAACTTCAGGTCACCCCCGTCAATGACGGTCGAGGAAAAACAGTCCTTCAAATGATAAACATGCAACATTGCATGTAGCATGCAAACATGCTAATCGTTCCATATTTTTTTCTTTCACGTATTAATTTTGAAATCGAGTCGAGTTCCTGAGCTTTGTATCTAAAAATCCTAATTAGAAGCGTAGTGCCAAGAAACTAATCAGACAGAAATGATCATGGTGGATATCATATACGCCAAAACAGAAAAGATCTTCAATACATGGAGTAGGGATTCATTTTGTTCGTAGATTTGAGACGGTAACTTGCAGGAAATATACTGAATGTGAGAAATCACGAAAAAGGTGTGAAATTATCAGAAACGTCGCAATGACCATTTATGAAATTTCTCTCAATAGTCGACAGCTCTAAGGATACTTTACTACAAGAATATCCCGAAAGAAACGAAGCGAGTTGCCTGCAATGTACGAGCTGCAGAGAACAGAGACATCACTTGCAATAAAAGAGCAATGTATCTAAAACACAATGTCATTATATTAATGATGTGCTGGAATCGTCGCATGATAACATGTTTCAGCTGAAGGACCAGTTTGTGTATATTCGAATGTGCCTCGAAGAATGAATATTCTAATTCGTCTGTACTTAATTGTAATAAAATACTGCTAACGCAATCTCAACATTTTTAGTTACATTAAAATCAATGCGCAAAATTCAACGGAAACATTGCGCAAGTTCAATAACAAGGTTATGAGATGCATTCTTGGCTTCGTAGCCATCCTTCTGACGACACTTCAAGTATGTCGTGGGACCTATTCCCGTTTGAACAGTTCGGACTGTGTCAACAGTTAGCAGTTGTAGTTGCATATGTAGTTGTATCGATGCTTCTGTGTGTTGGTGCCTCGGAAACTAGTGCAATAGCTCTTAACTCGCTGGAATGGTGCGATGACGCGGCGTTGGAGTCTGTTGCACGGGTGCTACACAGCGCTGCCGTCGCCTCCATCATGACAACCATCGCCACCACCCCCACCAGCACCAGGAAGCACTTCACAGCACGGAAGATTTTAGACTTTACGTGTGGTCAGTGTGACACCAAATTGTTCGCTCTTGAGAATAATGTCTCTGACCCTCTAGCGATGCAAAAAACACGAGGTATCTTACCAGCAGTGTTAAGTTTGCAAGTCTACAAAATTCAACACATCTGTGAAAATGATATTTTATTAGTTATCGGTGAAACTGTGCGAGGTTGTAGCCGCAATTTGTTTACTGAAAAACACACACACAATGCGAGCAAGGTTGTGTCAAAAGCAAACTCGTTAAAATACAATCACATGAACCATAAGACAAAGACATGTCGCTGTATTTTTTTGTCATCCAGAAATTCTACCTGCATTTTTCTTTCCGAGAGGTTTAACTTACAAACGCAACGTCGCCGATGGAACAAGCAAAACGTTTCATTAAATTATGTAATGCCCCTGTATCCAGTCAATGAGTATTGGATGAAGCCAAATTCTACCGAAATACACTTTTCTCAAAAACTGCAGATTATTGAATTGTTTCGGAAAGTTATCGCTTCTGATATGAATAATGTTCTTTCTGAGAAAGAAAGCACGTATCCTAATTCTATAGCTTTTGTTTCAAATGGAACTGCGGATATTGGAATTGGCTTATTTTACATGTCAGAGCCTAACTACAAAATTTTAGATTTCCCAGTGCCTATGATTCAGTCTCCTCTCTGCTTAGTAATTCGTGAAGCCCCGTTCATACCATATAGTCTTTTATTATTACGTCCATACACATTCAAAGCCTGGATGTGTATTATAATTACACTACTCATAACCGCGTTTGCACGTCATGTCGTATCGGTAGGTATCCATTTTGAAAATAATTCTGTTTCAAAAAATCTCCGTAAACTATGCATCGTGAGAGGCGAAATTATTTTAGAAATGTTTAAAATCATGTTTACAGGCTCCACAAATTGGTTTACACTGACATCCGCGCAGCGAATTGTTATTTCTTCAATACTATTATTTTCTCTGGTGCTTACGAACGCATACACGGGAAAGCTTCTTGGTTACTTGGCTACACACCCTCGGTACTCTGCTCCAGCAACCCTAGCGGAAGCCGAGCAAACAATAAAACGAGTATATTCAATTGGTAATGTCAAAAACTTTCTTAACAGTTCCCACGCTTCAAAACAAATGCTCAATCTGTTGAACAAATACTTCTTTATACAACCTGACGACCTTATTCATCGTATAAAGGAGATATCTACACAGGGAGAAACTGGGTATTTAGTCCCCCAAAGACTTTTCGAATTACAAAGGCGACTGAAAAATGTAACAGTGCAGGGACAGAAAAATCTTCACATTGTACCTGAATGTTTGAGCGTGCTGAGTTATATGGGATATATTGTTAGAAAGAATCTGCCATATTACGACATTATTAATGATTTTGTAATGCACATGATTGAATCCGGGATTAATCATCATTGGTTCCGCTCTGATTGTCACCTAATGACGTTGCATCAAGTGCTTGTAGATGATTCCTCAGGAGTAAATCATGTCAGGCCATTGACCCTGGAACAACTCTCAGGACCCTTTCTTTTGATGATTTTTGGACTGATTGTTGCCGCTGTTGCTTTTGCATTGGAGATTGTTGGCTGATCGAAGGATCTGTGACCTTTCATGAGAGAGTTCAGAGGGTACGGAACACCAAATCAATCCTTTACTTCATGAATCTTAAACAAGAAAAAGGATTTCAATGTCATATCAAAATTGTTTAGTTGCAGTTAGTGCTCATGAATAATAGAAGATTATATTTATGGCATCTAAAGGAAATTATGTTACATCGAATACACTTTGGCTCCAACAAAATGTTGTGCAAAGACATTTGCCCGAAGATACAATGTTGTGAACTTCCCATATTCTTTAAATGGCGAAACCTTGAGCACTGTCTAACATCAGGGATCTCGGAGTAATTTTCGACTTTGAACTCGATTTTAATACACATCTTACTATTACAGTGAATAAAGCTTTGCGTTCCCTGGGTCTGATTTTACGCAACACCAAATCCTTCCAGTCCATTAATAACCTATTAATTCTTTACAAAACTTGATTCGTCCTACTTTCGAATATGTCTCTGTCATTTGGTCACCTTTCATTAATTTATCTGTCGATCATTTGGAAAAAGTACAACGTAAATTTTTACGCCACCTTGCTTTCAGAAACGGGACACCAATTCATAAATTCGATTATGACCTTTCAAAAGTCTTACTATTTATTTAAATTAGAATCTCTTCAAGATCGGAGAAAATTCCATGGTTTAATTTTCTTCTATAAAACACTACATGGTCTCAATAATTGCCCTGAACTTCTTTCTCTTATCTCTCTTTACATCCCTCAGATGAGAATGAGAAGTCCTACCTGCTTCCGGGTGGATTTCTACTAACTGATGCTATTATGATATCTTTAGGAGACTACCTAGAACCGCCAATGGCTGCTGATAGGATTGAATTTTTTCAATCACGACTTTAAAAAATTTTGAAGTTCTCTAAACTACTTTTTACTCACTGATCCTGTTACCATGCTTTAATTTTTTTTATTTTATACCTGTATATAATTTTCTTATGTGCTTGTCTGTGCTCTAACTTTTGTTATTTTGTATCTGAATGCTATTGTCTTTATGTGCTTTACGTGCTTGTATATGCTTTCATTTTCCTCTATGTTTTTGTCTTTATTTGCTTTAAGTGCTTGTATGTGATTTAATTTTCTGTATGTTTTTGTCTTAACATGTGCTTGTTCTTTTATAGATGGTTCAGCCCGTTTATGGAAATAAATAAAATAAAAAATAAACATCCAAATTTAGTAGTTAGCATAAATTGTAGTAGTCTACAAAAATATTGATACAATAACTTATCCACATCTTTTATAGATAGTTTCATGCACCCAATTCATACTATTTTATAGTTTTAATATTTTTACGTTATGATATATTATAAAATGTTGCAAAAATATCGTGATTGAAACAATTGCATTGATTCCTGTTGTCATCCCGATTTTTCTTCGATACCTTTGCAAATGACAATGTTCTTGTTTCTTCAACATTTCATTGTGTGATTATAATGAAGTTGTTTTAAACGTGTATTAACTGTATTAATGGAGTGATACTAATGTGTATCTTTCCTGTCATTGTTAATTATGTAAGTCAACCAATTTATTTATTGATGACATGTATGTACAGATTGTAAAAAAAACGTTTAATATAAAAATGTATCTGAAGTCTTCTCAGAAGTTCACAAGTTTCAAGGAACGATTAATCATAAGTAATACCGTGTCTTTGGAAATTGCCGATAAAACTCCGACTCGCGAGGCGAGGAGGGGGAATTATCTGATAAATTCCAAGCACGAGTGGTATTTAATAGGACTATTTCACGAATGAAATTATGTCCAACAAAGTGCCAAAGTGCAATAAACATTCAATATATTTTTGTACGCTGTGTTAAAATCAAAGGGGTTACGTTATAGTACATACACGTTTAATGGAAATCGACTTAAGGATCAATGTAGACCACCTCCTAAGATAGATAAGTTTATGATTATGTTTAGGGAGATGAAGATCCGATTTTCACGGAAATTGTGGCAAAATGGCAGCGCCGCAAGTAAAGCCAGATCGACCGGAAAATATCAATTTTGGAAGAAATCCACTAGTGGCGCTAGGAGTGTTTATAGTCTGAGAAATGAACGGACGGACGTTTTGAGAAAAAAAAAACACTTTTTCGGCATCAGGGGACCCCAATACATGTATTTAAGTTGAAATCTCGTAAACGATTTTCCGCTGCATTACATAACTTTCTCTACACTACGTATATTACTCCGTTATACGTATGTACCACAGATATCTAGAACTTTACTTTATATCTGTGGTATGTACACTGGAATATAAAAACAGTATCTCTCAGGAAAACGATTTTCTTAGATAGCTTATGTAACCCTGTTTCTAAATAAATGTAAGCAATACTTTAGGGTATATAAGTCTTAAGTTCATAAAAGTACGTAATAAAGGCAGATTTTTCCGTGATTGGTTATTAGCACTTTACCATTAACGATAAATACGACAAACTGTCTTTCGATTATTGTTGTCTAGATTTGAAGCTTGCCATCTTATGTGATAGATCGATGAATATGAATTTGTTAAAGGATATTTTATTATTTAAAGTTCTGATACTACTTGTGTTTGCTGTACACTTTTATAAAGAGGCCCGGAAAAAAGATTGACGAGCGGGCCCGTATTAATTTCGTTACGCTACTGATTGGATCTGTTCCAAGTTCTCCGGGAATTTGAAACTCGCATTATATTATTATTGTCATATTTATTTGTAAGTAAACGTTACCTAAATTATTACAATAGCTAGAAATATAGTTAATTCCCGTCTGGTACTTGCGCACTACAGTGCTGATCTAGGACTTGCTCCAATGAAGTCTATTAATGCGTGATAAAATACCGTGTGTTCAAAAAAAGTCACAGGATGCGTATTTCCAAAACAAATGTGGTTTAGGTGGGACACAGAATATGAGATAATGAGGTACAAATAAAAGTTGACACAGGATTCACTGCGAGGGTTGGAAAGCCGCGACTTTGGGGGGCGAGGGGCCAAAAGAGGGAGAGTTCACGAGGAGCGCCTCCGAGGGTGGCATGAGTTTCATATTCCAGCCGCGAGTAACGCCACCGGTCCCCGTAGCGCGGTCGGGCCGCCCTGAATAATTTACGCTTCGCTCCGTCTTGACAGCTTACTAACTTAATGGAAGCTGCATTAAGATGCAAAGAAACTTTTGACGGACTGGGTTTCTCGATATTAATATTTAATTGTGTAACCGCAGACGTGTACATTATTTCCTTTTTTAACCGAAAAAGCGATGACAAAAACTGGGCGAACAGGCTGTGACGGTCGAAGCGAGGCCGAGCGCTGGGGCAGAATTGGCGGATGGAGGGAAAAGAGGGGGAGGGCAGTGGGGAAAGAGGGGTAGGGATGTGGGTGGAGCGGGGATAGGGTAAATAGCGGCGAGGCAGGGCAGGGCGCGAGAGGGAAGGTAGGGGAAAGGAGCGGGCGGGAAAGAGATCAGGAAGAGGGCGCGGTGGGGCAAGAAGCGAGAAGGGATGGGCCGAGGGGTGGGGCGGGCGGGGCCCTGGGGCAAGAACTGAGGTGGGGCGTGGGCCGGAGCCGGGGACGAGGCGGGGCAGCGTGGGGAGCGGGACGGGCGGCGAGGGCCGGGCTGGGCCGGGCCTGGGTCCGGGGCGGGGAACGAGGGCAGGGGCCGGGACGAGTGACGGGGGTGAGGGCGGGGGCCGAGGGCGAGGGCGGGGGCGGGGGCGAGGGCGAGGCGGGGGCGAGGGCGGGGGCGAGTGACGGGGTGAGGACGGGGGCGAGGGCGGAGGAGGGGCGCGGCGGGGGTGGAGGAGGGGGAGACCGGGGTAGGGGTAGGGGGCTGGGAGCGGGGACCGGGAGCGGGGACCAGGACGGGGGCCGGGGTAGGGTCCGGGGGCGGGTGCCGTAGGCGGGGGCCAGGGGCGGGGGCTGAGGGCGGGGGCGGTTTGGCCAGGAGCGGGGGCCGGGGCGGGGGCCGGGGGCGGGGACGGGGCGGGGGCCGGAGCCGTGGCCGGGGCCGGAGCGGAGCCAGGGGTGGAGGAGGGAAGTCGGGCAAACAGTCTGCGGGTGCAAACTTATCGGGTTTCTCGCGAGGAGGAGCGGCACCGCGCGACAGGCCGTTTGCGGGGACGGCGGCAGCGGCGGCGGCGCGGGTTAATCTGCCGGCGAGAGCACGCGGTGGCAAGAGGTTGAAGACACTTTATCGCGTACGGGCGAAGAAAAAAATACAAGAGCGGTAGCTCCTAACACGCAATCACCCCATGTGTTTCCAAATGTATGAAGCGTTGACTGCGGAGTGAATGAAACTGGAATCAGTTTAGTAGATTGATCTCTAAAGATATATTTATAAAACACTTTCAAGATTTTTCGACAAACTATGAAATGTTTGATTCTATCAATGTGTATTTCAATACGTGTTTGATATTATTGTTATAGTGGGTCATTTACTGTCGAATGATCTCTCATTTCTTCAGTAGTTCTATAGATCTCATTTTGTATAGTAGTGCTATATTTCTGAAGTTTACATTTCCAAACACATCTATGAAATTATCTGCTTCAATATTTTTGTTTAGTACCTCCTAAAATTTCCGCGATAGTGTTATTCTTACTTTAACGTCATAATTTGGCAGATATTGACAAAACATATTATTGATACAAATAGTAGATGAGAAATTTAGTTTGTACAGAACGTATTGCCGTAATCATTTTATTTCAATCTTATTTTGGTTACCTAATGCTTGGATTTACAGGTACTGAACACGAGCATATACGTCCCTACTTATTCCGTGTGTATCGGAGGGTTACTCATTTAACAATGAGAAATATTTGTTCATAATAGTTGTTTTCAAGCATCATACACTGAAACTAGAGTGCCGCCGCGAGATAGGATGGCTGGAAAGAACCATTCTCCCGCTTTGCCCAGAGGCTCAAAAAAGTTTTTTTCAGTGTCCTCTAGCATCTAAACGGTTTTTCAGAAAATTAGTTAATATATGCATTTTGTAGGAAATTTTATCAATTTTAATTTTGTAAATAACAATTGTATCAATAAAACGCATAGTTTTGGAGATGCACGAAAAAATTTAAAACAAAGCACCATTTTAAGGGCATTTTGTAATTTTGCGTGTGACACCGACCTTTTCTGATGTGGCAAACATCAAATTCGAATTCTGCACCCTCAGAAACATACAGAGCCGTTGAGAAAAAACTTCCGGAATTTTTTCCTAGTCAGATACCTTATGATTGGACTATAATTCCCGCTCCCATTGCGTTGTCTACACGTTGAGGTTTATGAAAGTTGGTTAACGTAAAAAAATAGTTTGGGGCTGAATTTTCAACTGCGAGGTGTGAAATAACCCGTTTTGTAAACATGGAAGTCAAAAGAGAAAAATAAAAGTAATTGCTTTTAGTAATATGTCTAAATTTGTTGCCCACAAAATATTCTAAAATTGTTTTCTTCCTTCAAATATCAATTACGCAGCC
>JAHLJT010004765.1:0-35218 GCA_031308135.1 Acheta domesticus | reverse complement strand
CCGTTTCAAATTCAGGGAAGATCAGTATGATCGATCGGGGCATATGAACTTTGTTATACTATATCCTGCTGATGGTTTAGTCGCTTACGTTGTTCCCACATGGACGGGCAGACGGACTGTAGGAGGACGGTCAGAATGACGTTCAGGCGAATGGGCAGACAGAGCGCAGAGACGGAAGCACGGATGGGCAGACAGATGGGCAGTCGGAAGGATGGGCAGACGGACGGATGGGCAGGCGGACGGGAAAAAGGACGGGCGGAAGGGTACACGGACGAGATGATGGGCGGACGGAGAGATGGAGGGACGGGTGAGCGGACGGGCGGACAGATGCACAGGACGGGCGGTCGGACGGGCGGTCGGAAGGGCGGGCGGACGGGCGGGCGGACGGATGGATGGGCGGACGGACGGACGGGCGGACGGACGGACGGGCGGACGGGCGGACGGACGGGCGGGCGGACGGACGGACGGACGGACGGACGGACGGGCGGACGGACGGACGGACGGACGGACGGGCGGTCGGACGGGCGGTCGGACGGGCGGTCGGACGGGCGGTCGGACGAGCGGTCGGACGGACGGGCGGACGGACGGGCGGACGGGCGGACGGACGGGCGGACGGACGGGCGGACGGACGGGCGGGCGGACGTTTTCTCGTAAATCAGATTTTCAGAATCAAGGATCCACAAAATGTGAAGTAGGGGAAGTAATTTTCTCCCATTAGGAAAAAGATTTGTCAACCTTATTCGGCATAAGATCTCCACAATTCGAATTTATCTTTTAAAAAATTGCTGTTTTTTGTGCTGTGGCATTACAATACTTTCTCTGCACCACTGGCGGATCCGTGGGAGGGCCACAAAGCATCCCAAAAGGCCTAGGGTTTTCGCTTACATTTCTTTATTTTGCAAAATTAATTTAAATTTATTTATGTTCGAATTAAGTAATTATTTAAACAATAATATTGTATATTTTCGTATCTACAGTACATAAATAATAGACAATATAATATAAATATTTAACTTTTAACAAAAATCTACGATTCCCCCTCACCCCAAAATGATGGGCTGGATCAGCCCCTACTCTATATAAAACGTGAAATATGCCGGAACGTGAAATAACATGTCCTGAATTCCTCTCGAATTACGTTGTCTTTCCAAAATTAATTATTTTTAGCAAGGTTTTTCACAATACTCACCAAATTGTTGGCATACTTTCATGAGATGAGGAGGTGGAAATCCGAAGAGGTCAATTTCATCACTTATTGTCATGTAGTACGCCACCTGCCCGAGGTTGAATCCCATGAGGCAGGCTGCGTGGCATCCCAAACACCATCCGTGGGCCTTATGGCGCATGCCACGGTCGCATACAACAGCGAGAAGAGCAACTACCACCAATGAGAAGGAAACGAAGCAGAGCGGCCGCATCAACCTGTAGACGCCCCTGGTGATTCTCGATTCCTCGCAGTAATAGAGAATGTGGCCTTCGGTACCGTCGTCGCGCAGCCCGAAGTCCGCGCACGTCGACCGGGAGGAGAAGAAAAAATGGTGGTCACGGCGCCGGAGCAAGGGAACAAACTGCGGGTCCCCAGGAGCAAGGCGCAGTGGACGGGGCAAGATATGACGTCTCTCCAAGCAGATACCTTGAGGTCTGTGGGAGCATATTACATTTAAGGGAAACAATTTGATTAATAGTTTAAAATCAGAGTGAAAGTATGTAACATTTTACTTAAAAAATATGTTTTTTCTT
The DNA here is from genome assembly GCA_031308135.1 of Acheta domesticus. NCBI lineage: Eukaryota > Metazoa > Arthropoda > Insecta > Orthoptera > Gryllidae > Acheta > Acheta domesticus. Next base: position 33,478 of record JAHLJT010004765.1, on the reverse strand, counting down.
TTAGATAGTAATTTGAGTTTTCTACACAAGCATATTTCGTAATTTTTGCTTTAAATGAAAGGTAGTTGGTTCCCGATATGTTATCGCAAGCTATTATAAAGCGTTGTTATAGTATTCCCACATTTTTTATAACCTTAAAATCAATAGAATAAAGACGTATCAGCCGCAATATGATCATTACGTCGTTTGACAGTGTTGAGTTGTTATTGATTTATCGAAAGCTTCGGAGCCTAGCGCAAGCAAACGTGTTCGAGTGTAAGGTTATAGTTATCCATGCGAAAGTAGAGATATTTTGATGTTGAAGATGGTGCATTAAAGTAAAAAACTAGGGAGTGTCTTTTAAAACCCAATTCCCAACAATCGTGTGAAACACGTGTACATTTAAAAAAATATTATACTTATTTGCAGTACATTACGTTGTTAAATAAAAATACAAGGATTTATTGCTGTATTTCACTACGACAATAATGTTCAGAAGTTGGTATTTTTAATACTTTTCTACCATATCTTCACAAGCACGTTTTACTTTGCTTAAAATGAAGATCGATTGTGTTGTTGCACTATTGGTAAATTGCCCACATTTAATTTGTCGCCAATAACAAGTAGTAATAAACATGAAATAATTGTTTTTTTTGAAGTATGGCGAGGTCGATTTTCCGCATAATCGGAGGCGTTCAGCTAGTGAATTGGTTTTAGAAAATGTTTCGATTAACTCGAAATTATGTACAAATATGCAGGAAGTTGTATTGCATGTTACTATTGCAAAATTAAGAACATTGAAACATTCAGATTTCGTGCTTCGCCGTACGGATGGCAGATCCGGTGACACTTTGGCAAATGGAGGTAAGCGAAATGTCATTGAACCGAACCCAACGACTGAACCGGCAAGGCAGTGCTGTAGTTTATAATTTTTTAATACTTGGAATTGTTTCCTTGCGCCCGTAATATAATTCACAATTTTTCTTGAAATAAATTTAAGTTAAAGTTGGTGGGGGGTTAAAGTTGGGGAGGAGGGTCAAGTTTCAGCGTTTTGGAGACGGAAATCACAAGTAATTCTCTTTGATTCGCGTATCACTGGGGGTGGGGCACGATGTATCCAAGATCTATTTTTATCCGTTTTATTTGGGGAAGTAGTTGCTGTTTCATCTTGCAGTATTTTAATTACTAGAATCTGTCTTAACCCTAAGTATTAATTTTATCTTTGAATGCTTACCTGATATTTACAAAAAAATCGAAACCGTCGCTTTGCGTAATTGATTTGTGAAAATTTTGACTTTCTTTTACATAAACACGATGCTGTCTTAGTCGGATGTAGATGATAGTTATGATAAAAGTGGAACGCCGTAAATGTTGATTTGGTTTTTCATTCGGAAATTCAGGAAAACGATCGGGAAAACTGCCGTCTAACGGAAAATATCACAAGTACTTAAAATGTTACATAATATATTCCTGCAATACCTCAAAAGATGAAATAACTTCAATGCAAACTAGCAGAAATTTATTTAACATACTGATAAATACATGTATAATTAGTTCCTAAATACATTTTTAACCAGCCTCCAGCGTTCTTGAGAACATGCATAATGTGCTAAAAGTTAAAGTTTTAAGCCAGTGCTAAAAGTGAAACGATGATTTAGGTTTATCTGTGACTAGAGCAGTGAAACTGAAATACTTTCGTCTGAATGCATAAGCTACTACTAGCCTTAAGATATCATTAAGTGAAATCTACAACTTGAATTAAAATAAAATTAATCTCGGTAACGGTGTTTAAAACGTGTATGATACACGCGGTAAGACTGATTTTATTTTCCTCTTAGAATTGCGCCACACGGGCATTAAGCTTCGTGGTGCAACCTTTCTTACTCGCAAATAAAATGTCACGTTCACCACTCGTATCGTGAACAATCATTTTCAATTATATTACAGTATATTATGGGGTCAACCGTGGACCGTCACCCATGCTCCGACTGGTATCGGACTGTTATACCCAAGTTCGCGGGTTCAAGCCCGATCGAAGCCATGGATTTTTAGGGGCGAAAAAATCCTTCGTACGCTTTCCTTTGGAGGGGAAGTAAATCCGGCTGCCCCATGTTAGTAGATTTACTGCATGTAAAAAATCCTCAAGCCTAAATGATGCCTCTAGGTAAAATTCAAAATCGCCTGTTTCGTCGCCCATGGAATATCTTCTTTCTCCGTTCGTTCGTAAAAGGAGCGTAGCGTTTGCGTGGTCAGACGGAAGAGTAGGCCTCATGGCCTGAGTCTCACCACGTAAAATAAGGCAATTCAATTCAAAACTGGAGGTCTTCGAATATCGGAATGGCATTGGTATTGTGGCGTCGTACACAATGAGCCAATAGGTGGTACCTTTAGGCCAGTGAAAGGCTACATGCGGAAGCTGGGAGACGAAGGCGGAGGCTGGCGCAGACAGCGTGGCAGGGCCAAAAATACCTCTAGAATGGTAGAAGTGATAGTCTTGTGGACGCGTACCAGCCTCCAGCCTCCGGAAGCTAGCCGGCGAGCCTACTCGTCGACTGTATGGGACTGATCCGGCAAAACAAGAGAGGTGGGGGTTACAGGTTCTGGGTATAAAATGGTAATGCAGGTAACGGTAATGTAGGGTTGCTATAGACCTAGGGACAGTTGCGGTATGCGGCTAAGGGAGAGAAAAGGTTGCCGGAAGTAGAAGCCCAGTAACCCTGCACTACCGCAGAAAAGCGACGCATAGTGGGCGCTGTCGGACCTAGTCCCGTGCCCGTGATCGTGCCCGTGCCCGTCATATGGCATGACGCCAAAAGAAAAAAAACGTCCCTGATGCACTTCTCTCCCCGTACCTGCGTACTCTCGTCTCCGACAAAACTTATGAGTACGCGGGCGCGTAAAGCGCCACGTTTTATACCCGCGTTTCATACAGTATACGACTGTTAAGTAAGCTAACGGTTACGTTAGGTTGACGATTCTTATTTCTGTACCCTTCTTCAAAATGCGTCTCCGGTAGCTCCACACTTGAGAAGGAAGCGTTGGCAATCCTCCAGTAGCCTCTGGGGTCGTGCTTGCAGTTGAAATCTTCGTTCACCTCGTCGGCGACCACCATCCCTTGTTTACAACACTTAACGATGCAGTCGTCGAAAGCGCAGTTGGCCTTCGTGAGCACCGCGAAGGGCGCCAGCTGTCCTTGGGCCGCGTCTATACAGAAGTGGTGCGTCAGAGTGTAGGGCAATCGACTAAGCTGTGGTAATTTCACTCCCCAAAGGTAACGGGTTGGTCTAAGGACACCAAACTGATAAATGACAACTCGTCTGCTGTTCCAATATGCAGTTCCCTCCATTTCCGCTTGTCGCTCGTCCCAAAGCACAGCCTCCTGTACCGATCTAACCAAGGGCTTTTCGGTAAGGGATTTTAGAGAATTCAAAGTCACATCGCCCAGTCGATGAACCGGAATGCCGCGTGGCAGCCAGCGTCTAATCCATCGCCTGTTGAATAGAGGCACCACGTAGTCCTCCCCGTCATAAGACATGTGCGAGGTGTCTTGGGGTGGCCAGGGCGCGTCCACACACTTCAATCCGTCGGAAGACAGCATCTGGAGAGCCCCGCAGCATTTCCTAAGCGATACCGGCCCGTAGACGTCTTCTTCTTCTTCTTCTTCTTCATCATCTTCTTCGTCTCCATCTTCTTCTTCTCCTTCTTTGTCTCCTCTTCTTTCTTCTTCTTCTCCTGCTTTTACTTCTTCTTCTTCTTCCACTCCTTCCTTTTCTCCTCCTTCCTCTCCTCTCTCTCTTCCTGTTCCTTCCGCAGAAACTACCGCGAGCACTAGCGCCAACACCACCACACAGATCACGCGCATTGTGGCGCACAGGACTTGGCTTCGTCTGATTGTCCAATCACGCGCCTTCACTGGTACGCTGTTGGCTCAGAGTAATTTGAATTTGGCGCCGACTTGCTTGGAGGGTTTGAGGTTCTGCCCGCGAGTTATTTTTTCACCGGCTGAGTCATCAACGGTGACCGGATGCTAGTGAAGAGATGCTACAACTCGTTACAGTTTATCAAGTTCGCTCACTCTGTGAGCCGCTAATATTCGGAGTAAGGTTAACGATTTTTTACGTACATAAATTTTCAAAGCCAGTCCTTCTTCACCACTGCAAATTTCACGTAATGTTTCGTAGTCTTCTTGAGTAACACACTGTTTCTAAATGTCAGATATCATTGCCTACATTTAACAAACACTTTCTCACACTTATCAAGTTCATACAATGGAGAGCGCATGTCAGTAACTGCTGGCCATACGACGTATCCTGTATTCTTTCATTTCTGATACGAAAGTTTCTCAGTAAATGTTATGAAATACAATTTTTTCTGTACCGCTGCGATAAGCTTAACCTTTTCTGTCTTACCACAAAGTCACCGCAACTTCCGCTTGTGGCTGGTGGGTGAATAAACTGCACACGGATGCACAAAATATGACTCATTCGAATAGGATTTTTTAACATCGATAAATAGGAAAATGTGTATCTTAAAAAAATAAATACTTCAGTGAGCCGCGAAGACAGGATGACAGAGGGTGTTGAACATTGCAAATATTAATAGGAAAACGTATTTACTTTATTTATAAAACGCATGAACCATTGTGAAAACTTACTTTTTATGCTCCTAAATAGCGGAATCGCATCAGTCTGTCGAGGGGTCACTGTGTGAAACAAAATGAACCGCCAAGATTTTATAATGTCTAACTTTTTATTATTACAATATTGAACTTTACTAACTACCGCTAACGATTCCGGATGTCAAGTGCATTAATATCATCTTGTACTGGTAACCAAAGCAATAAATCAAAGCAAAATCTATCATTTTGGGAGTACTGACTCTACGGTATACAGCAGTAACTTTGCTTCGGTATTTCAATACAATGAGTAAATGAAAATAAAGAAAATTATAAAACAAGATTTATTAGAAAAACACAATTAAAAATAAAAAAAGACAACAAAATATTACTACTTATTAAAATCCTATAACAAAAATTTATTTTCGTTAGCGAATTTAAGAAGGATTAGAACATTAGCAAGAACAATACAGTTTCTTACAACGGGCTTAAATTTATTGATCTGCCATTCTGTAACCATTTATTTACAAACACAGAGTGGCATTTTTTCTTCTGCAGTTTCTTTATTTATGTATTTATTTATTTTTATTTCATAAATAGTTATTGCATTTAAATTAGCTAATCTGATACTGTCTGGCGTTTTAGACATTACAATGCATACATCCTAAAGTATTCTAACCTTTCGAATTCTTGTATTCACATCAGATAGTCTCTTCACTGTATCAATGTTGCGGAAAAGAGACCGTGTAGTATGAGTAATGAGGGGGAAAACTGAAGAGAAGAGCGAGTACATTTCAATATATGTTTTCTTCCTCTTTGGCCTCCTCAACATCTGAAATTTAACAGCTATAAAGAAGATCATCCACACCTTCGCCAATTCGCTAACTTCTGGGATACGCATTCGTTAAGTTGCTATTAAATTATTTTATGCTTTGCTTATTTCTTCACTGATTTACTTATTTAATCGTCTCCTGCATGATTTAAGTAGTATACCTTTCCGTTGCGGCTCTCACACACAACCAATCTTTACAAACGAGGTATTTATAGAAAGAGATTTTCACGGATACGTGACTAATTGCACTTCGACTTTTAAAAAAATGAAGGATTTGTTTTAAAAAAACGAATCTAAATATTCAAGTAAAATGCAACCCGCAACACTTGCCAAAGATTTCGTCAAATAACTCCTAAACAAAGAGTGCTAGGGCCTTAAAAACAAAAATTTTGAGGCCAAAGTCTCAGTTTATTTTGTTTCACACACTGACCCCTCGGCAGACTGATGCGGTTACGTTATTTAGGAGCATACGAATGTAAGTTTTCACAATGGTTCATGCGTTTTACAAATAAGAAAAGAATCAAGGAATCGTTTTTCACACCGTAATCTATAAGATGAGACATTCCTCGACATTCAATTAAATTTTCGGTCCCGCGCTTCAATACTGTCAAGGCCATCTCAACATTTCAGCCCTCACTGCTGGAAGACATTTTCGTGACAACATGATTAGAAGGCTTAGATTCCTCAATCTTATATTTACGCTTTCTGTATACACTGTGGCTTGTGCAGTCTGACGAGGTTCATTTGCATAATCATTAATTCCAGATTTGCTCTCCAGCAACAACTAGAAGTATTAATATAATTGCTTGATACCTATGAAGATGTGTCTTATGCGTGTAGTGAAACCATTCAATTAACGTTTTGCCGTGGTCTGGAAGTGCCTAATTGTGGAGGGATGTGGGAGTACAGTGAAGAGTAAAGACTGTGTTTAAGTTTTTCCTTTACCAGTATTTTCGTTATCAGCAGTGATTAATTGAAATTTTCAAGTCAGCGGGTTCAGACACGTAGCTTTCTCAAAAGTCAAAAGCTAATATTTTTTGTGACTATCACGATAAGTTAAAAACTGTCAAAAAATATTGAATAATTACTTCAGATGTCTTTAAAGAAGTGTTGTGAATTGTTTCAAGAAAACTCTCCATAATACTGAATAAATCTTAGTTGAAAATTTCTTTTAAACGTAATTTGCATTGTTCTTTATTTTTATTTGATATTGTGTTAGTACATTGCAAGTTACCTTTATACATTTTTAAACAAATAAACCTGTTTCGTTAACAGAACTATCTTAGAATGGAAATAGAAAGGATGTGTGTGGGGTTCAAAATGCGAGAGTTCTCGCACGGATACGCGGAGGTAGTACGGGAAAACGTGTGCTATGGCACAACACAAAGAACAAACTTTTAAAATTAGCTAAGTAAATTATCTTTATATAAATGAAAAACAAAAATCAAAATGCGCTAGCCTACAATATTACGTGAATTAATTTAAAAAGCAACTAAATTTAAAATTATAGAAAGAATAGCGTGTACTTGGGTTTTTATTTCTTGACGTGTGGGAACTTGTCTTCACGATGGAATATCTCACGGTATTTCGCGCCGTTCTCGGTCGTGCCGCTAGGAGTCACGTCATCGCGACTGTATCGAGCAGTGCTGGCGATCATGCGACTTCTAACGGCATGACGGACAAAGACACGAAATGCCGTGTGATATTCCATAGTGAAGACAAGCCCCCACGCGCCAAGAAACAAAACAAACATGTGTAAGTCACTCGACACTGCCAACGATCGCAGTCCAAACGCACGATTTAAATGTTGGCGATATCAGCAAGCATGTACATCAATGCTGAGCTACAAACGCATATTGTAAATAATACACCGTTTGATATTAATTCAAGGTGTCGGTTCGTTAAGATATTCAATACGCAAGCATCGTTTGAGCAATATTTCCATGTACCGAAGTGAAGTCTTCTAAATTGTTTCTAATGGTAACAAATGGTATTTAGTACTCAAAGTTGAAAATATTACTTTGATTATTTTTTGGAGCGGTATTGCTTTTCTTGTGGTACATTAGAACGCAGAAAATAATCCAATACTTTTTAGAATAGAAATAATTTTCAAATTTTCGCACCCCAGCAAGCTGGCACCGTGTCTCTCCAAAACGTCCTCTGTTCCACATAAAAATCAAGGAAAGTTAAATAATATTGCAAAGAATAGGGTTGTACTTTCCCGATGCGGTATTTTCTCGGTACTTTACTTGGCCTTCTCAAGAGTAAAAACCTTCTATAATATTTTTGTGACAATCAAAGCAAGCGAAAAGCAAACTCCCGAGAAAGATTAAATTTTTCAAATGTTTTTTTTAAAGAAGTATGATTTTTTCTAAGAACATATCTCTATAACTCTGAATAAACCTTTATTGAAAATATGTTTGCAAAATAAATTGTATTATTATTGTATTTTGATAATCTGTAAGTTCATGAGAAGTTACATTTATACATTTTTAAACAAATAAACACTTTACACTAGTTATTACTATTATTACTTATTACTTAGTTATACACTAGTTATTACTTAATAGCATAATTACTTTTCAATTAATAGCTAAATTAGTGATTGATTTATTAATGTTTTTACTTATTTTGTTTCGTCTCTATCTTTACTCTGGCCATCAGTACTATTTTCTCGCTCGCTAATTACCGTTTACTTAATAGCCCGAACGTTTCCTAGACGATTTCTTAATCCATTCATGTGATGAAATCCATTATCCCCAAATATGACCAGCAAACGCATTAGATTTTTTATGTAGGAAATAATAGTTACCCGTTCCTATCCATTTTCCTCGCCGTGGCTTGCTAGCACAACAATTTAGAAGGTTGTAGAACCAATCTTCAATATCACTGCAAATCACACAGATATATTTTGAATTTTGAGTCTTTCAATCTATATTGCATCTATTTCCGACCGTAAACCCTGCATAATCACTTATTGTCCCTTTTAAGTGGTTGAAATAAACGTTCACAACCCTATAGCGGACTAGTGTAAAGTTGTGCCAGTAGCAATCGTTTTTCGACTTTACTATCAGAATATCATGACTGTTTATTTTCGAAAGTGTATCAGATATTCATAATTCTATCTCACGTGTTCTCCTATCCTCAATCATTTCCATAAAGATTTCTCCCAAACCTACCTAGTAACAGTTGCACATAGAAGGACCAGTACCGCTGTTTGTCTTGTAATCTTGTGTATTTGCTAACGCACCTACGTATAAGCGTATCAGCCTGATTAACTGATCATCTGCTCCAAAGCTTAATTGCTTTAATTTTAAAATCTTTCGACATGCCTACAGTGATGATCTTTCTAAAGACACCAACATTTGCTGCAAGAGAGACTCCGATGATTAATTTATAATATTCCATTTTGATGTTTCCCGATCAATCTATACGATCCACTTTCCGAATTTCGGCCTCCATAGTTCATGAGTACAACAAACAGTTTAAAAACTGTGTCGCAAATCTTTAAAGGCAAATCCGAAACTCTGCGCACTGACAAATATTTATGCGCAATTCCTCCTTTACTTTGGGCTGCTGCGAAGTTCCATTCCATCTCTCATTCATGGAAAATTTTGCACCAAGAAACGTGAAAATTTTGACATGGTGAAGCTCATCATGAGCATACTGTCATTTCTTCTTTTCCTTCAAAAAAAGCAGACACACGGCCTATTCCGTCTTCACAATATTCTTCCTTTCTTCTTCCTTTTCTTCTTCATTATTATTATTTTTATTGTTACCTTTTCTTAGGTCTTCCGACATCTATTTTGCAAGTGTGTTGATAGAGCATGCCAAATGGAATATTATATTGTTACATATTCCATAATTCGTATGTGTTGTCTCCAAGAATTTTGATAATTTTCTTGTTCTTCATTTATGTAATAAATGACCAGATCGTTTCGGATACCTTAATTTTTAATGAGATCATATTTGGTGCAAACTTTAACTTTACTGAGGAATCCTTGTTCATCTGTTTTGATTTTGCTTTTGCTTCTCTGCAATTATCTACGACTATCTGGTACCAGGCGCGTTGCTGCCGCAGAAGAAATAATGAGGAAATATTCCTCTCCCCCTCTATTTTCCTCACCCTTTCCCCCTCTCTTTTTTCTCCTCTCCCTCTCCTTCTGTATTTTTCCTCTTCTCTAATTTTCCCCACTCTCTCTCTTTTCCATCTTTTTCACTATCTGTCTCTTTTCTCCCCTCTGTCTCTTTTCTCCATCTGTCTCTTTTCTCCATCTCTGTGTCTTTTCTTCCCCTCTGTTTCTCTTCAACCACTCTCTGACCGTTTTCCCGCTCTCTCATTTTCCCCTCTCTCTCTACATTTCCCATCTCTATTCCCCCTCTCTGTCCCCCTCTCTATTCCCCTCTCTATTCCCCTCTCTATTTCTCTCTCTATTTTCCTTCTCTTTCACTATTTTCCCTTTCTTTCTCTATTTCCTTCTCTTTCATTATTTTCCCTTTCTTTCTCCTTTTCCTTATCTCTATTTTCCTTCTCTCCGTTCCCGCCTATGGCAGAGCCTACTCCTATCTATTTCTACTGTATATTCCCTCCGCGCTATCACGCCTCTCTCTACCTTGCTCTAATCTGAAAAACCTGGTCTTCAGTACACACTAAAATGCTTTTCACTAAAAAATATGTAAATTTTAGTCCTATTGGGGTTCCAGCACCCAAACTCCTTTCTCTTTATATCTGAAAATAATGAACAAATCTAAAGTAGACTAGTGGTGCTACAGAATGGCACAGACTTTCCCGTATTAGTTATCTATTTCCTTGGGTCTTCGCTAGCTATATGGAATTGCCACATAGTCTTTCTTGCCAGCTTCCATCTATCACCGCGAAAAGTACATTTTTTGTATGCCAGTATTATTAACAACCCTTTTCATTAACAAAATCGTTCATAATATGGCATATTATTGCACGAAATATGAGCCATCACTGACGTAATAGTCACGGCTCCTATATATTTTCAGTTATGGAGTTTAAAGAAGGCAATGGTACCATATAAATAGATTGCAGTTTTCGCAGTAAAATCAAATACGATATGAAAAAACTTACTTTTAAAAACTGATTTATTAATTTATTACTCTTTTAAAATTATATTTTGTTTTTATTTGGAATTATAACAAGAACATCATAAAAAGAACAACAAAAAACATCAAATTAATACTTATGAACGTGTACATTAAGTGTACAATTTGATATATTGGTCAGTGACACTCCAGAACATGCATTTATATCTAAAATGCTTGTTTTTTCTTTGCTTTCTGCACTTACCAATATCTTGTTAGCTATTTGAATCTTGTTATTCACCGATTCTTCGATGAACGGCTACACTTGTAGACACTTCGGCTACACTTGTAGACTACCATCCTCCATGACGTTTAGGTATAGTGATATCACCCCATTATCTGCGAGAAATGTCGCGGATGTTCTCCTAAACGAATGACCAGAATACTTTTCTGCATTTGGTAATTTTAAAAAAATTTTCAATATTTTTTGATATTTTCGCAAATGTATTGATACCAATTGGATTGCTGCTGCATTTGCCATGATTGTAAAACAAACACTTTTTTTGTGTTTAACATGTAAGGGTCTTGAGGAAATGTATTTTTACAGACTTCAACATAATTAAATTCGTCACTGGATACGAAAGTAAATATTCCGGGCTTGACTTTTTTGGTCACTTCAATGTTTACTATCAAAACAGAACCTTCTTCTTTCACATCGTTGATACACAAAATTGTACAATTCAACACGTCTACAAGCACCAAATATGCCCAAAAAATAGCAGCAACCTGAAAATCATACCAGTTATTAATACAATACACCATTTAATAAATAAAACTTAACTGTTATTGCCACTCTCATTATTATACCTTCATTAAAAGAAAATTTTCATTATCAGCTTTTGTAAAAAGCGTGTTTACATCTTCTTGAGGATATACCATTGCCTTTACAGGTTAATATCCTACATTTGCCTGTTTCATAAGTAAACTTACTTTATGAAAAGTTCCAATATCAATATTCTCTTTGATCTTTACCATTTCCTTTGATTTGGAATAAGTGCACCATAGTGTCGACGCTTTATATGCTGTGGACTTAATGTTTAAAGAAGCATGCATTAAATTAACAAACGTCTTTATTCTAGCATGTGCATTATACTTACTTAACCAACTGCTCCGATAGATACGAAAGAACAGCAGCTTTGCATAATAAATTTGCATATTTTTTTAGCCATAAATTTCCTTAACTTTAAGTACTCTTTCTCATAAGTTTGCAAGGCTTTTTCGGTATCATAGCAATTTCTACTTTTGCAGCTTCTTCCACAATTTCTCTAGACAAATCCATTATGCTTGAATCGCGACTTTCAAACTAATTGCCATTTGTAAACAAATTTGTCGCTTAGGTAGCATTCATGACGTCAAAACATGAATTTGAAATCTTCTACAAATACGAATTACAACTTAACAAAATTAATTTCGCTTCCTTAAATCCTTATAATACTGTTTTACAAAAAATAGTGTATGCAATTTGTTTATAATGTTAATTTTTTGCACTCGTAAGAAGATATTACAGAACTCACTTCTAACGTCGTTTCGTTAGGTAATATCTTCTTACTCGTGGTAAAAAATGACGTTACAAACTAATTGCATAATATGCTATTGTCATTTTCTTAATATTTCTGTTTCCTATTGGTAGAACGGAAATATTAATTTTAGCTCGTATTAAAGAACACAAAAACCTTGTCATAAATGGCAATTTTCTTTTAAAAATCATGTGCCGTTCAAGAGAAAATGGCGTTTTATCGCTACTAAAAGTGCAAAATTTGAAGCTCATTTTCACAGAAAATGATTGAGTTTTCAAAATACTTATTTGCAGTTATTTAAAGCACTTCCACTCACAAATATATAATCTTTACAAATTGCTGGTAATGTGCATATTAAGGATGTGAGAGATCTTTCAAAAAATTACAATTATGTAATTTTTGAAAAAAACAAAAAAATAACTCAAAATAAACTTTACGCTATACTAAAGAGAGACTATCCGTTACAAAACTTTGAAGAAAACATTTGCAGCCATATACGAGAAAAAGGCGTTTGAGCATTTCTGAAACTGCCGAAATTTGAGCTACTTTTCACAGAAAACGGTATAGTTTTCGAGAAAAAATTACTTGACATTATTTAAAGCATATATACTCGTAAATATTGTGGCGTTCGGGGTAGCGCGCCGCTGCGGCGGGCCGCTTTGGAGGGCCGCTTCGGGAAGCCCCAGTCCTAAGCTGGAAGGGGGATGGGGGTGGAACGCGGCGGCGCCTCGCCGGCACGCGCCGGGCAGGGAAATCCGGCACCAAAATAACTTGGACAACAGGGCGCGCGCGGGCGCGAGTCTAGGTGATGACAGGTTGCGCCCTGGAGAGGGCTGGCCAGCGAGCCGTATGACGCCCGCTGTTTGTAGAGTGGGGGTGTCAAGAATACAAAAAAAACTTTAATAATTTCACAAAACTTTAACAATTTCACAAAACTCTTGCAGTGTTGCGAAACACAAAATTAAAGGCACACACTGACCAAGCGATGCTACCTGACTAACACAGCAAGCAAAACCAAATGAATGTAACATTGAAAGGTACGAGGCACACATGGCCGGGTTGTCGAACCACACCACTGTCACAGCACCACCGCTCCTACAAATCACACCGCTGTCCAGTAGAGGGACTCAAATGCAGAAATCGTGAAAAATGCCCTTCACCGCCGTGGATGCTTCATGCTCCCGGTCCACCATAGCTCCATCCGCTTGGCCCCACACTCCACCAGCTGTGTCGCCCGCTGTCCGCACATGCTCTGGCGGTGCCCCGGGTTCCGACCCCGGGCAGGGCGCAGAGGGGCGGGCAGCCGGCTAGCTGGCGGCGGGGGGCGGACGTAGGCGGGGGGAGAGATACGGGCGCGACGGCGCGATGGTGTTGGTGGCGGCTGGTGACGGTGGTGATGTAGTGACGTCACCGGTGTCGGCGGCGAGGGTAGCTGATTGCAACCTGGCAGGGCGGCGGAAGAACTGTCACATGCATCAAGGCGCGGGGAAACAATGATTTAATTAATGTCTTCATTCCATTTCATTGATTGATTGATGGATTGATTGATTGATTGATGATGGATTTTTTTTTAAGTGGGACGCGCGAATTTTGGAATTGGCGCCCCCATGACACCCTGGTCTAGCATGGAACTCCCATAATTTAGCGGGAAGCACTCCAAAGAGTGCCCAGGTGGCGGAAGTCGCAGGAACTTGTCCGCGCCGAGCAAAATGTTGCTAACAGGGGGCGAGCCGTCGGATACTTAAGGCCGCGCCAACACGCGCCTCGCGGGATACGCAGAGTGTCGAAAGACGGGTGTATCTCCAGTGCTATCTTGCACGTGATCTTCAGGTGAAAGATCGGTTTTTGGCGTCAGGCCATGTAACTTCTCTAGTTACGGACTCGATGCCAGACAGCTTCGCACTTCGCGTTGCTTTTTCCTGCTCTCGAGCAGTGGTACTGGGCTAGGCCTAGGACGGTCGCGGGGTTTTTTTTTTTTTTTTAGTTTTCGCGGGATAAGGGGAATTGGAAAGGTGCCAAGGGGTTAAATTTTGTTATAATAATCTTCGTATTAGAAATGTAAATACATTTAACTATCAAATAGAAACCATGTCTGTGTTATTCCTTTATAGTACGTCACCATATAATAATGTGAAAAAATCCCGGATAATGTAAATATTACCAAACCTGAGAGACAAATAAAATAATTTACATTTTTTTTAATTTTTGAAAAAACAACCTATAGACCAATATGGCTTTTGTGTCATTGGTAGAGTAAATTTATCACTATTCCTACCAAAAGTTTAAAGAACACAAATTTGAAGCCGTTTTAGAGAAAAAATCTTTGTTTTTGTAATTTTTAAAATTGCACAATTTCACAGGCAAATATTGCGCGAAAAAATACTGAAATTTCAAAAAATGTAGATGACCTTAGATCGAACTCACTTTGGAGAATGCAGAAGTTTTTATGAAGAAAAAATCTCCTATCTTCAATTTACTCGTCGAGTGGGAGAAAGGACCGCCGAAAAAAAAATTCAAACTTCACAATGTTTCGAGAATTCAGAGTTATCCGAGAAAATCGGACCTATGCCATGAAATAAGTTATTAATTACTATATTTATACTGTGACCATACGTTTTCCCTCCGAAAGAATCAGGAAAACGTGGCACATTATCGCCCGCACGAAGCAGCTTCAGTACTCAGAGCGCGCGCCACACAGAAAGAAAGAGTGCACTAGATGTAAATTTCCATCAATTTGTTATGCATTATTGCATTTGTGAGTGAAAATATTTTTTTAAATGAAGTTTTCAAAAATACAAAAGATTGCTGTGAATTAGAAGTTAACTTTCGCATTTACACTAGGGCTAAACATTTTCTTAACAACAGCTCAAAATTTTTCATTGAAAAATTTCTTTATAAGACAGGTTTTACTGTTCTATATTATTCTTAAACTAATATTCCTAGTTCTACAATTATGAAACGAAAAATCGGGCGATACATGGCAGCTGGCAAGAGCATATGGGAAGTCGGAAATTGTAGCTCAGACCAACGAAATTAAATAATAGTTAGTAGAAAATCTGTTCTATGCTGGGCAACCACTAGTTTAGATTGTGCTGTATTTTCCACCAATTCACTGAGAGAATCCTATGGACACTTGACAAAAAAAATTGCTTGCGCTAACGGAAAAGTACTTGTCACCTTGAACCGTAAGAAGACCTTTGAGAGAGGGTCAGAGGGACCTGACAGTGACATTGCTTCAGTCGCCTAAAGCCGATCTGATAGGAGGTGCGCGCGCCGTCTTTTGCTTTTGGATGTTTTCCTCCCAGTCATCTCCCCCATCCCATCGAGGCCGCTGACCCAGACTACTCTGTCGAAGGTATGTATACTGCGATTTTTCTAGGAAGCAGCTATCAAGATAAACTCAAATACCCATCTTCGCGATGGAATATGTAAACGGCATTTCGCGTCTTTCTCAGTCGTTCCGCTAGATTTCGCACAATCGCGACCGTATGAAGCAGTGCTTGCGATCATGCGACTTCTACCGGCAAAGACGAGAAAAGACGCGAAATGCCGTGACATATTCATCGCGAAGATGGGATTTGAGTTATCTTGAGAGCTCTTCTAGAAGAAAAACGCAGTATAGACATAGGTGATAGTGTAGTGCGGGCAAGTTAAGTGTGAGTGTGTATGTAAGGGCAGAGGGGAGACAAGGATTGGGGAAGAAAAGATTGTGTGCAATCCATGGCCATTTGTTAAGTAGTCCCTCGAAATTTGCTGGTATTGATCTGAAAAGCCTCGGAAATCTACCGATCCTAGTTATTCTTCATACAGCCGCTTAGTAGTTCAAGCTAGCTAATTGTATTTTGTCGAAAATCGGCCACCACCACGGCTCGATTTCTAGGTCTTCCTAATATGATTCGCTGTAGAGAGAATGCTGGGTCCGAGCTAACTCAGCCAGTTTCTCTAGTTTTGCGTAAATTCTGTTTACACATTACTTTTAGGAATGGTCTTTGTTGGAGCAAGAGGATGGTGCATTTTTTTCTGGACCATGAAGGGTTAGGACGCCACATGGTAATGTTGTTATGCAACAGCAAAAGTACGGCAACCATTTTATTAAGATAACAGCCCCTAAGCGGTACTTCTCGATACTGGCTCTCAGGTGGTTTGAAGATAATAATCTATCACGAAAATCCGTCTTTCTTGCACAGCAATTTTAAGTGTACGTACTGGAATGTTTAAAAGACACGAAGGAGAGACTCGGGTTTAAAGACCATTTTCAAGTGTTGTTATTGGTTATTCAAATTCCCAAAAGCATATCTCGATTTTCTTTTCCGTGGATTTATCATGCGAAGGTCCTATCAAAACAGAAAGGAAATGACGTAATATTTATACTCTGTAATTCAAAAGACTATAGAAATATCTCACAAGTACAGAGTGGTACTTATATATTTGGTTCAAATGAAATGGAACGCCAAGTACCACGTGCAAAGTAGGCAATTGGAGACAAGTGACCGCAAAATATCAAGATGTCACGTGCTTTACCACTAGTTCCGTTCGCATTTGTGGAAAACATCTTTTGCAAGCAAATGTAAGGACTCCTTACATATAACATGCAATCATGTATTAGAAAGAAAGTTAAAGTTCAATCAACTCCTGGCAGATGCCTCAAATCTAAAATAATGATTTTAAGGTTTTATTGGGATATTTTTAACAACACTATCTGAAATTTAAACAATTTTAGATCCACATGTCTCGAAGGTGATAATAAGGAATTCCTGTACTGCGTCAGAAATATTCTTTAATTAAAAAAAAACTGGTGACTCTGAAATTAAACTTTAATAAAATATTTTAGAATTTGTAATGTGTGAACACGCACTTCTTAATGACATTTTATAGAAGTCAATATTTCCAAAATCCACATTAAACTCTGGTAGGCAGTAAAAATATAAATCTAGTGGATGATGCATCACATATTT
Organism: Acheta domesticus; assembly: GCA_031308135.1. Classification (NCBI taxonomy): domain Eukaryota; kingdom Metazoa; phylum Arthropoda; class Insecta; order Orthoptera; family Gryllidae; genus Acheta; species Acheta domesticus. The sequence goes on along the minus strand of JAHLJT010004765.1, from coordinate 16,471 downwards.
TATCGCAGTACTTTACGTATAATAATTATAATAATCCTTAAACTCGCATAATATAATAATCCATAAACTCACACATTCAACTCCCCCTTTGGAAACTTATATCAAAATTCAGGACACTTTAGACCTTTCCCCTACCATGGCAAATAAACTGGGGAGACAACTGTCACTAGCAAACTAGGTGGGACATGACCTCTAAATCAGTGATAAATTCAAATTCAGTACATTTCGACAAAACACTGACTTTGCAACATAGATTTGTTCAAATACAAACACATAATTTATGTAATTAAAAGGCCCAATAATACCTATCACTACATTAACCCATTATATCCCGAAAATTAAAATTTTCGAATTTTGCAACTATATTCATTCATAAACATATTCTGATACCTTTTTACGTGGAAACAATGTATTTTTTAAAAAATGTTTTAGATTTTTGAATAATTTTAGGAGCGTATGATATATCATACGTTGGGATACAAGGGCTATTTTAAGTAAAGTAGATTCCTAATGCAATGCATATATTTATTTCATAAAGGTTCACAAAATTATTAATTTCATATGAATTGGTTACAATGCATGGTATTTAAAGAAACATTGTTTAGGATGAAGACCGATATTACATTTTCTGCAGAGAAATTTTGTACATTTGCCGCAGTTTCCACATCTACGTTGAGTAGGTCCTTCATCAACTAAATGATCTTTTTCCATCAAACCGTATTTCATCAAGTACATTTCTTGATGTTTTGGGACGTACACCCGGGGTTTCTCAATATTAGGGCATGTCAGAATAGCAAGAACAATTCTCTTGTAAATTCCAGAAGACTAAATAGTGCTATCAATATTTCGGTACAATAGCCAACTGTTAACAACAGCCCCGTTGATGCAAAATCTGACAAGTGGCCAGAGTACCATTTTTTGAGCGAATTCTTATGCGGTAGAGGGCTCGTAAAACCATCAAAGAGGTCAACACCTCCCATTCCTCTATTGTATTCGCGAACTAATGTAGGCTGTTGTATACTTATTTTTCTTTCTTTGGTTTCTGCTCCATCGTAAGCATTTTCCCAAACCAAAAACATCATCAGTGCTTTTGTTTGTTGCTAGAGTAACAACATTATTGTCACGCCATCTGACAAGTACTACGGGCATTCTCACTGTCTTGAAGTACTTGGTATTCTCCTCGAGGATCCTTTTTCATTTCGTTTAGAGGAGCTTTTTCTATTCTATCATTTCGAATTGTGCCAACACAATTTATGTCATATTCTCTCAATGATTTTAACAGAGGAAGGGAGTTGAAATAATTGTCAATATATACTGTTGATCCGGATGGAAGAAAATCAAAGCAAAGTCTTTCGGTTACACATGTTCCCAGAGATTTTCCTTGTTCCCTTTCACTGGCTCCTGTGTATGGTTCAAATCTTATCAAATAGCCATTTGAGACGCAGAGACACCACAATTTGAAAACCATACCGAATAGGTTTTCCTCGAATAAATTGTTTCATAGAGTGGTGTCCAAAATATGGCTCCATAGCTTCGTCTAAAGAAAACATTTTCCCAAAGGTAAAATTAATTTCTGAAATTTGCTGTTGAAATGCGTGATGAGAGGCCTAACTTTGTAGATTCTATCATGCTTATCTATGGTATTGTTGTCATTCACGTGAAAAAATCTGTGGGACAATCAAAACTGTTCCTCGACATTGCGTTTTGTACCAAAGCATTGTTGGTGTCAGGCCGTGTCTCCCAGTAACATACGACGATGCGACACTCTACAATAACCCGATAGGATCAAAATTGCAATGTATTTGTAAACATCTTCATTAGACAACTGTATAATGAAAACCTTTTGGGCAGCATATTTTACCGATTCTTTGACAATATGTTCAATAATTTCGTCATCAAGAATTTTTCGAAAATAAATCTATAGGTGCTGCTTGTTATACTTTAGTTTTTCTATTACAGAAGGTACTGTTTCAGATGTTCCGAATACGTGATAGTAGGATCTAAAATTTTTGGGTGTACTTTCGAGATGTTTTAGCCCGTGCGTGCTTATTTTATTTTTTCGTGGAACCTTCACCTTTACGACAGTCTTCTCTATTAGATCCTGCAAGGCGTTCAAACATCTATATCATGCTTATTTCCCTCTGACACACATCTCACTTCCATTCGTTGTTGTAAAACTCCTTTTCCGATATCTTGAAACGTTGATACGTTTCCTTCTTCATCACTGGCGAGCATCATCTTGATCGCTATCTGCACCATCCGCAGGAGGCAATAGAACCATTTCCAAACTTTCAGCATTATCAATTTCTTCTGCAACACTTGAATCACACTCATCAATGTCAATGAGAGCATTCAAAATCTCTTCACTCGTTCGCAGATACTCGGGCCTGTGAAAACATTCCACAACACGTTAGTGCCCAACGTATGATAAATCATACGTAAACTGTAATTGTACGTCATATCGTCATTTCACAATTTATTTATAATTTTCTTATACCAATCTCTTTTTTTAAGATAATTAACTCTATTTGACCCAAAAATAGTTAAATATGTTACATTATTGGCATAAAATGGTAAAAATTGTACCTCTGCGTTCCCGCGTTGCATCCGGAAGACATCCTGACATTCAACAATTCGTTGATACTACAAAATAATAGTTGGCAACATGATCGCTGTTTCCGTGCTTAATTCAACACCTTCTCCAATCCCAAATTAAAGTACTAAATTCAAAAAAATAAATTGTATACGAGTTGTATTAAAACTTATTAGGTGATGTTCATCTGATGATATATCATACGCTGGGATATAATGGGGTTAATACTTGAAAAAATTGTATGTAGAATGATAAAACACAGTGCACAGCTGAATGTCATCTGAAACTGCAAAGGATAATAATTCCCTATGTAGTAATTCTGCATGAGCTCGTGTTGCTGTGCTAGTGTAGTAGATGCAGTTTCACGATGAGCTACAAAATATTCGAATAATGTTAAACGTCTAAATCGACGGTGAAAATTAAATGCAGTACATTTAAAGAACTTCAAAATAACAGATTATCAATCCAACGGCTGATGTGCCTTAATAAATTACCAAAAAGTCCAGATATTTTATTAAGAGAAGTAAAGAAGTTAAACTGGTCTATCCGCAGCAATATATTATATAACAATATTACTTAACTATTCTCCTAATAACAATATCTGTACTTATGGTAATTATCAAACCATGTCTGCGGTTTTGGATTTTAATTGAAAATTGCTCTCCTACTTTCAATTACTTGTCTAACGTCACAGTGAAGTTTTCAATTTCCCCCTTCTGAACAACAATGAGAATTTAGGACGATTAATTCCGTCGTGACCCTTATACAAATGAAGTCCACTAGTTGGAATCCAAATTCCCGGAAGGTCTTGAATACTCAACCAGTTGCACATCTCAATATACCTAATAGTTCTCTTGTTAATCTAGATCCGTCGATTCCATGGAGACCGTCTCAAAGGCGGCAAGGGAGCGGTGAGGTCTGGCAAGGGATCGGCGAAGGGATCGGCGAAGGGTCGTCGGCGAGGTGGTCGGTGAGGGGGTCGGCGAGGTAGTTTGCGAGGTGGTCTGCGAGGGTGTCGGCGAGGGGGTCGGCAAGGGGGTCGGCGAGGGGGTCGGCGAGGGTGGTCGGCGAGGGTGGTCGGCGAGGGGGTCGGCGAGGGTCGGCGGCGAGGTGGTCGGCGAGAGAGTCGGCGAGGGGAGGGGGGGGTCGGCGGGGGGTTGGCGAAAGGGGTCGGCGAGAGCGGTCGGTTAGGGTTGCGGTTGAGGGGCGGTGTGGAGTGGCAAGAGGCGGCGAGGGAGGAGTCGCGGGAGGGGTGCGAGAAGGGGCGGGGAGGTAGGTGGAGAGGTAGTTCGAAGTGGTAGGTGGTGAGGAGGGAGTCGAGGAGGACGGCGAGGAGGTTGGCGAGAGGACAGCGGGGCAGAGCGGCGAGCGGGAAGGCGACGGGAGTGGCGAGGGCGGCGGCCGAGGGCGGCGGCGACGGAGGCGGCGATGAGAGGGGGCGAGGGGGACGGCGAAGGAGGGTGGCGAGGGGGGGGCGACGAGGGGGAGATGCGAGAGAGAGAGCATCGAGAGAGCGATGATAGGACGGCGAGAGGGTCGATGCGGTGGGGTGAGGCGTCGGAGCCGTGACGGGGCGGCGGAGGCGGTCATTACGACATCAAACGCGGTCGTGAGCCGGCGGCGTCGCGGGCGCGCTGCGGGTTGCATCGGCCGGGCTTCGATCGCAGTGTCCAAATATTTGCCAGGGCAACTCCGACGCCGCCCGCGAGGAGGCTTCTCCTCGCGAGGTGGCAACCCCCTCCCGTCAACGCAGGCCCCACACTGAAATGGCGGTCGGCTGTGGGGAAGGAATAATGAGATCGTTATCCTGAATATACCGGGGGAGGTAGCTCTGGGCATCAACTGATAAACTGACCAGTAGGTCTTAGATTCTACACGCTAGCTAGATAGGTAGGTCAAATTCACTCACTGTCTGGAGGAAAAGTCTAGCGGCCGGCTTCTCCGATCAACACCAGACGAATGCCGAAGCTGAACCATTACAAATGAACCACGGACTTCGCGCGATATTTCTTTCTTCCTATCCTACCCTCATCTCATTCAAACAGCATTTGAAGTATTTTCACAATCGTCCTTGACAGATTTACGTTTTCGTTGGTAGCTACATAGACTTTTTTCTGATAGTTTTTACTCTGAGAAAAACTACGTAAAATTGGCCAAGCAAAAACACAGCATCGGCCAAGTACTATCACTACCTATAAAATATTATTTAACTTTATTACCGAATTGAAAGGAACACCCGTGCAATTTCACATGCAGTTGCAGATTATGCACGTGTGAATAGATGGGGTTATATCCAGAGGCGCCGGACCAACAAAATGTAATAAAAATGTACCAGGATCTCTCATTCTATAGATTACGGTGCGAAATTTTTTTCTGTAAGTCTTTGGACCCAAAATTACAGAAATTATGTCCCTAGAACGCTTAGTTTAGAAGTTATTAAATTAAATATAGTTTTAAAATTCTGCCAGAGCGATGCAGGTTGTATTTGTCATGAATATTTAGATGCATTTCTTCAACCAATCCTTCACATTTTTGAAGTCAAAGTGCAATTTGCCATGTATCCATAAAATTCTGTTTCTTTTAGAGACCTCATTTATAAATATTCGTTGCATGCAAGAGCCTCAAAATCATACTACTGAAATAATATAGGAGAGGATTTTATTAACATAATGAAACATGAGGTGATGAAACAGCATCTGAACTATTGTATGATGTACCGAATATAATTTTACCTTTGTTGTCTAAGAAATATTTAATATAAATTTCATCTAACATTAATGAATCTACGCAATCTGATACCTACAAATGTTTCGTATTTTTTCCTTTGCACACTTCAAAATATTATCCTCTGCTTGCTGTTGCTGTGGGCTGATCTATACACCGAGGAAGTAATGTCTTTTATATTACATCCTTCTTATCTTGCAAATGATCGAATTTTGATTTAGTAATCGTAGGATTATTTGTATAAATGTATTGGGCCAGCTGAACCTGAAGACTTCTTGAGTTGTGACTTCCTTCGTTGAAGTAGTTATTCATTGTGCGTGAGACGTTTTGAATAATATATCTTTATTTGAAAGATATTTCAGTGTTCGAATGTCAGTCACAACCCTGTCTCCAGCTTTCGTTCACGTCTAAGGGTAGAAATGTACTCATTGTACAAAAGTCTGAAAAGAAACTATAACCCGAAACTTTCATGTTAAATGGATTATCTGGCCTTGCAACTTTCACAGGGCAGATAGTCTGTTGGATAATGATAGGAGACTGGAATAATTTCTCCAGTGTTGTATGAACACTACCAACCTCCATCATAATGTGGCCCTTTTCAAACATAATTGCTCTCTATTTCATGTGATTGATTTTGGGCCATTTCACTAAAATAGCCCAGTCAAATTAAACAAAACGAGTGAAAAAAATCCCGAGTTTTGAAACCTAGAATGATTGTTAATTGGTACCTACCGCATATTACGGTGTATTAAAAATCCTGAAGTGTGAGGGGTAAGCCGGAGGGGGAGCGTTTAAAGGTATTTTTATACGTTTTTGCATATATCTCCGTAACTATCAAACCTGCTGAAACGTATGTTGTACACAAAATTAAAGAAGACAAATTAGCCTACTACACAAAAGTTACTATAATATTTGTTGTAAAATCAACCCGTTTTGAACTTACAGGCTCAACAAATTCTTGGCTTTTTTTTACAGCAAGCCGCTTTTCTTACAGATAATGAATCTGCTTCAAATTTCATGTGGACTATTTAAATGTGTGTCTGTAATTCTTGGAATTGTGGCTCGCTTTAATATTGTAGTCAGAAATAATCAATAATCTCTTGTCATTATGCAGTTTCCTGAAGTCTCTTCTTCTCTAAAAGTAAAGTTCACTTCATTGACGAAACGTTGGCAATAAAAAACCAAATATTTGAAAAATGTTAATTTTTATCTATTATTTTGGAATCCCTAAAAGTATCATTATTAAAACGGCGTCATTTTGGCACAAAAAGTTATTCAGAAAATATAAAGCAAATGCATTTACGCGTACAGCTCGAAATGATACGCATTTTGTAACGCGGAAAATAAAAAGAAACGAAACATATTTTCCTTCCCGAGTAAAATTTAATTCTTCAACGTACAAAAACCTTCATGACACCTACCTGTAAATAAACTCTGAAGTGTAGCGGAGAAAATTAAGCAGTGAAAAACAAATATATCCCACGTTAAAAATTTCACATGAAAAGTCCTTCTCTTTTGCCGGCGAGCTAGCGGACGGTAAAATTCCCCATATCCCGCGAGATATGCAAAAATGCTGCATGTCAGATCCCGTCCCTGCTCGTGAAGCGAGAGGCGGGGGGTGTGCGAAAAGTGCAAGGTCGTAATTGCGCGCGAAGGGGCTTGGAACTTGAATCACGCACGGCCAATTCGAAATAATTCCATTCCGGTGACATCGGATTGCGTCTGCGGTGACAGGATACACCGGCGGGAATCAGAAAACGGTGCGAGTTAGAAAAGTCGGCGCGGACGAGAAGGTAGAAACAGCGGGAAACCAATTGAGAACTTGAGCTAGCGATTGAATTTTTTTTATTGATTAGTGATTCGGGGAGCGACAACAACTAGGAAATTACTATCATAATTGTAGTGCATGTTTTCCTCGGTCGGGGATGGTAATCTAACGATAGATGATATCCGCGTCAACGTACTGTTAGTCCAATCAAATGGTGTCTGACCAGAAACAAATTTCGGAGTTTTTTTTCTCAATGGTTCTATACGTTTTTGACGGTGCTGAATTCGAATTTGATGTTTTCTACCTAAATGAATCGGCTTCACAGATAAAATTGTAAGAAGTCCAAAAATTTCGTTTTATTTTTCCTTTCCCGTATATGTTTCTTTCCCGTACTGTAAACGAATTATTAATATCATTACAACAATGATAATAATACGTTTCTAAGAACGCATGCATTTGAATTGCGCGGGTAGCGGAGGGCGCGCCGACTGAATCGGGCGCTGGAACCGAATCAGAGGGGAACCGAAGCGCATGTGACCAACGAGAAAAGACGGGAGTGAGGAGATCGCCATAAAATGGCACGGTTGTAAGATATATAGGTGTGTCAACTAGCCGCGTTTGGACAAAAGTTTTTGAAGCCAGTTTGAGGCTAGTTCCTCGCTTATCCGTACGGTGCGTACGATCGGTCGAGTTGGGCATTCATGATGGCGTCTCGCGAGCTAGTGGCTTCCACCAGAGGTTACAAAAGCTATGAAATGGATCCACCATCTTGTCCCAAAAATGCCCAAGTCGTTCGGCAGCGCTTACATAGCGAGAACTATGAGACTAGCCTCACATTAGCTTCAGTTTTAGACTGGGAGGTGAACCCACCTATATCTCTTACACCGTTAAAATGGTAAGGACGCTTACAAACGGTGCGGAAACAAAAGTATGAACAGTGTTGAAATCTAGACTCATCGAGAGTGGGAAGCGTAAGGAGGGACAATGTGGAGGAAGAAGGTATGCAGTGAGTGTAAATAGTTGTATTAGTGAAGGAAAAGGAAAGATAATATCGGTGAATGAAAACAATCACGTGGGTAAATGTGTAGCAGCGGAGGCACGTGGAGTTCCGTGCGCATCTGACTGGTGATGTTTGTAAACCGTGTATTAGTGATCATGCAGGAATCAGGAACTGTAATCGGAGTGATAGAAATCTCATCAGTGAAATATGTTAGACGGGGTGGAATCCGCGTGAATGCAGCATAGCATGGGAATGGACGCAAGGTGAATATAGTGAGCACCCAAACTGTGCGACATTGAGCATCCGACTGCGAGGTTTAGGAGAAGAGGTTAATCGCGGACAGAGAATTGAGGAACGTTGGCGGCGTGAGCACGCTGTAACGGTGGTGGACGGCGAAATAGCGGCAGAAAGTGTTAAGCCGGGAGTAACTGCGGGCGGCGACGAGGCGCCCGGCGGCGAGCGTCCCCCCCGCTCAGGTGGCCAGCGACCGATGAATCCAGAGCGCCGCCGGCGTTTCGCGAGGCATCGCTTCTCGGCTGACCGCAGGGACACGGCGTGACGAGGCCCTCGCCGGGAGAGACGGGTGTGGGTAAGAACGGACGTAAGAATATTGAGAAGGGGGGGAAGGAATAGGAAGCAGTGATCAGTAGTGGAGGCCCCATAGTCATTAAAATTGTGAGCAATGAGTGTAATTCTATGACAATACGAAGTCAATCACTAAGAGGTTATTAAGGATAGTGTGACGATCGAATAGATGTATTGTGAGAAAGAAAAACAACTAATTTTTGGTAACCTATCGTTAAATAAAGATCATGTTTAGTCAGATTACCTACGTTTTCCATTGGTGAGGAAAATGGAACCCAGAGCCCATTCCCGGAAAAGAATCCCTGTCCTCATTAAAAAATGATCGTTGTGAAGGGTCGAATTAACGACTCGTTTCAGTATATATGTATGTACTGTATGTATGTATATATACTGTCATCGACCTATCTATTTACTATCCGATCGAATGACACGAGCAGATTATTTCCACTCGATAGTTAAGTGGCATCGATGGATGTTACTTGAATTTTCATACAGCAGGTGGTCAGCTCCTACCGTAATGTAAGGTAAGGGTTCTTATTTAGGTACTAAATAAGAGAAACAGGTACAAATAAATTAAGACCAACAGATAAAGAAAAACTAAGAGTATATCTTTCCATAAAATACACTAAATTCTGTTGACTTGACAGTATTTGGTATTTTAGCTGCTCAATATATGAACATTTCAAAAAATAAAAGCCCTACCACACATACACAATGGTAATAAAATAATACAGTGATAAAACAAATGAAAACTCTTCCTGAAAAAATACATACGGGTACAGATGCACTATGCACATTATGTGCACACGGAGAACATAAATGGGGAAATGTTAGATAACACTGTTTCGATTTAACGATGTAATGGATCAGTATTTAATCTAATACACACTCATCATGTAATTAATAAACGCAGTTAATTTTAGAATCTAGACTGTATTCTTTAAATTACTTCAAAAATTAACATGGAATTTATACTTCTCTAACTCTTTTAAATGGTCATTTTATTCTATAGAATATTCGTTTTAGAATAATACAGAGAATTTGCAACTGGAACCTGTCTGTATTCTAATACGACAGTAAAATTCTTGAAAGACAATTGATAATGAAATTTCAATCTTATATTACCAAATTACCTCTTATATATTCGTCACAATACTAGCAAAGTGGCTTTTTGTTCTCTACGGGGCAAAAGACGACCAAAAACGTTCTCAGCGGAACGTTTTTACGCGCGAAAATAACACTGGACGTTGGGATCCCCGCGTCTGGTGCACACAGGTGGTATCTGTACAGCATAGCGTCTTGTGCAACTTGTCTCATCGCTCGTCAAGACTGCGATCAGCTGCCGCGCCCCGGACACCGTTATACAGAAACTCGTAGAATTCGTCACCTAGCGAGGCCTCGATGTACCGTCCGTTTTCCGTTCCGATGAACAACCAACCTTGCGTCGATGTGCCTCGTTTTAAACTTAATTGTGAAGAGAAACCGCAAAATAAAAAAATGTGAAAAAAGCATAATTTTATTAGTTAAAATTTACCCATCGTAATGAAACCATGGCTTGTGGCATACAAACTTGTCTCGAGGGATTATTTTACACATTTTATATTCATAATACATATTTCAATACATTATTATCTGAATCCTTTATTCATTTTCTTTCAATAATTTGGCTCTTCATAATTTGCAATAATTACCTCTTACTGAGTTTTTCTCTGAAAGTCGTGCTCCGTCGTCTTTGGTCTCCTATCCGTCCTTCAGTAACACGACCGTTCCTGGCACAGGTCACTCATAAAATGGTGGAAGACTGATTTTTCTCAATAATTTGCCAACGTTTTGCCAAGTAAAATTTCTGATGGACTGTGGCGTTCGAGCATTTAATTCCGAAGCAGTGCCTCCTTCACGCTTTCTTGTGGTGGCTGGCAACGTTTAAAACACCACACAGCGTTCTACAAGAAATAGAGGCTGATCCAATTGTAATCGCGGCTATGAACGCCAGATAACGGTTACAATACGGAGTAATAAACGTAGTAGAGGGAAAGTTATGTAATGCTGCGCAAAGAAAACCGGCAAATTTTTGGCAAAACAACATTGCCGGATCCTGAAAACGAAAAAGTGGAATAAAACTAGTGCTAAATAACAAAAAAATCCCTTAACACGTGGTTCAGCAGAATCCCTGTTTTGAGTCCTGATACCGAAAAACTGATTGAAAGCGAAACGTCCATCTGTCCGTCCGTCCAGTGTATGTGAACAACACTAGAAGCTAAAATATGCGTATGAATTTTTTTCCAAATTGTCCATCTGGGCCTAAGTAAAAATTCTGAAGATTTTGAAAAAGATTTTATGAAATTTGGGGGGTACTTTACATGACGCCCTTTGGACATTTTCAACATTTTCTCAAAAACGGCTCCAATTTTTTCTTTAAATTTCTTGTGAGAATAGAGTAAAATACATTTATTAAGGTGGCACAGGTCCGATTTTCACGTTAACACTGAATTTTTGAAAATGCGAAAGTTTGAATTTTATTCGGCGCTTCCTCCAACTACAAAATTGCAGATAGATATTTTTCCTTTTAAATAAAAATTTGTTCTTCATAGTGAGTTTATTTCATTTAGGTCTTGTACATTTTTAAATATTTTAGTAGTTTTCGCGCAATGTTGCGTTGGAATATGTGCAAGTCAAAAAATACAAAAACAAGATTTTTTCAAAAACGGCTATAGATTTTTCTGTTAACTTTATGGTAGGGATAATGCTGACAGAAACGCCATACTGCTCTATTCTTTTGTTTTTTTTCAAAAATTTAAAAAATGTATGTTTTTGACTTGTGTTCACACGGTCAATATTTACATTAGTGGCGATTTGTCACATTATTGTATTTATTAGTACATGTGCTTTAAATAATGTCAATTGAGTTTCTCAGTAAGCTGAACCGTTTTCTATGAAAACAAGATCAAAAATTCCCCATTTTCAGAAATGCTCAAAACGCCATTTTCTCATAAATGTCTCCAAATTTGTTCTTCAAACTTACGGATAGTGAAAGTTTTACTATTTAATATGACGTAAAGTTCATGTAAATGTATTCATTTGTTTTTGCAAAAATTACACAAATGTCGTTTGTTGAAAGATCTCCCAAACTTATATGCATTATACAGTATTATATATATGCATTATATATATACAATATGCCATTATACCAGCAATTTGTAAACATTATTGTATTTGCGAGTATAAGTGCTTCAAATGATTTCAAATGAAGTTTCTTGAAAACGTAACAATTTTCATGAAAAAGAGCTTGAAATTTCGCGTTTTTAGTAACTTGAACGCCATTTCTTTAAAACGACTCCAACTTTTCAAAGAAAATTGCCGTTTGGGACGAGCTTTTTGTGCTCTTTAATATTCTAAAACTAATCTTTCCGTTTTACTATTAAGAAATCGAAAAAAAAAAGAAAATGTAAAAAAAAGTTGTTTTGGCGACGATGGATGGCAGCTGGCAAGAGTATGTGGCAATTCTGAATAGCTAGCCTAGAACCAGAGAAGAAAGTAGAAAACTAAATAAGGGAAATACGGGAATCTGTGGCATTCTGTAGCACCACAAGTAAGTTTGGCTTATATTTTCAAAACTATGCGTTTTGTCGCAACAATTGTTATATAAGAAATTAAAGTAAATAAAAATTCTTACACAATGCATACATTAACTTAAATTTATGGTAAACAGTTTAGGCACTAGAGCTCGCTGAAAAACGGTTACTTTTTGGGCCTCTGAAAAAAAAACGGGCAAATAGATCTTTCCTGCCATTCTATCCCGCGCGCGAATCTCTATTTTCACTTTTACTTTCCCGTATACGTACGTATACACGGAGTGATATAAGTAGTATGCCGCGCGAAAAAATGGCTAATTTTCGGCGGAAAAAAAATAATTGCCGGGCCGTGTGAAAACGAATAAGTGGATAAAACCAGTCGCTAAATTAAGAAAAAAATCCCCTAACACGTGGTGTAGCCAGAAACCTAAGGTCCTTGATTCCGAAAACCCAATTGAAACGAAAACGTCGTCTGTCGTCTGTGAACACTGCTAGCGCCTAAACCATACGCATGATTTCATTCCAAAATCGATATTCCCCGGTCGATCTGATTCTAGTCAAAGCTTTGAGATTGAAAAAGATACTTCAAAATTTTTATATTTTTGTATGAAGCCCCCCGGGGATTTTCGAAATTTTCTCAAAAACGGCTCAAATTTTTTCTTTAAATTCGTGAATGAATATAGTAAAATACACTTATTAACAATCCATAGGTCCGATTTTTCACGGATAATTCTGAACTTTTGAAAATTGTGAAAAATTAATTTTTTTTCGGCGTCTTTCTCCAACTACAAAATTGAAGATAGAGATTTTTTCTTCAAATAAAATTTGTTCTATATATTGAGTTAAAAGTCATGTAAATGTTTCTCAAAATTTAGTAGTTTTCGTGGAATATTGCGTGCAATATGTGCAATTTTAAAAAATTACAAAAACAAAATTTTCTCAAAAACGGCTCCAAATTTTTTCTTTAAACTTTTAGTAGGGATAGTGGTAAATTGTACTCTATCAATGACATAAAAAGCCATTTTGGTCTATCGGTTGGTTTTTTCAAAAATTACAAAAATGTACATTTTTTACTTGTCTCTCACGTCGTTTAATATTTACATTATCGGGCGATTTTTTACATTATTATATTTACGAGTATATATGCTTTAAATAATGTCAAGTAATTTCTCGAAAACTATACCGTTTTCTGTGAAAAGTAGCTCAAATTTCGCATTTTCAGAAATGCTACGTCATTTTCTCGTATATGGCTGCAATTTTTTTTCTTAAACTTTTGTAACGGATAGTGCTAATTACACTTATTAGTGTAGCGTGAAGTTTATTTGGAGTTTTTTTGTTTTTTTCAAAAATTATATAAATGTCAATTTTTTGAAAGATCTCTCACATCTTTAATATGCACATTATCCGCAATTTGTAAAGATTACTATATTTGTGAGTATATGTGCTTCAAATAACTTCAAATAAAGTATTTTGAAAACTCAAAAATTTTCTGTGAAAATGAGCTTCAAATTTCGCATTTTTAGTAGTGCTAAAACGCCTTTTCTCTTAAACGGCACATAATTTTTAAAAGAAAATTGCCCTTTTACGGCTGGGTTTTTTGTTTGTTCCTAATATTCTAAAATTAATGTTTCTGTCTACCAATAGGAAACCGAAAAAATTAAGAAAATGACAAAAAAATGTACTTTTGGCGGTGATAGATGGTTAGCTGGCAAAGAAAGAGTATGTGCAATTCCGAATAGCTTGTGAAGACCCAAGAAAATAGAAAACTAATACGGGAAAGTCTGTGCCATTCTGTAGCACCACTAGTTCATGCTTGAAAACAGCTATTGTGAACAAATGATTGTCATTGTTAAAAAATTAACGCTTCTGATTCTCACAGGATCAGGGGGGCATGTATTTCGCTCGCGTGGAGTATCCGTATATCGTTGAAAAATACAAACATAAAAGTACACGTGCTGTAACTATTTTGGATGTTGAAGAAAATTACATTGAATCATTTCATCTGTTCTGCAATAGAAGTCTAGTACTCCTTGTCACTGTTTCCAAGAAAACTAAAAGAGTTTGGGCCTCTGATTCTACATCGTCAATGCAGTGCTCATTAGAAAAGACCTTCCGCAATTATTCCTGGATTTGGTTCTTTTGGGCAACAATGGCTGGACAATGTCGCTTAGCGGGGTTTTACCCAGCCACGTATCTCCCATTAGCAAAGGTACCGCCCTAGCCGAAACAAGCTCTAATCCCCTGACCAGCCAGCAGGTGTGATTGTGTAGTGCATGTAAGTGTATATGTATGTAAGGAATGAGGAAAGGTCAAAGAAGGGGAAGGAAAAATAGAGCGCGGTCCATGGCCCGTTTGTTAGGGCACTGCTCCGGAATTTGACTGGTATTTATCGGGGAACTCGCAAAAAAACTATTGATTAAAGCAGCGGCCACTAGAACTCTCCTGCAGGCAGAGAATAAATGAACATAGCTCTCTAGCTACTGTAGAAAACCTGCCGTCGGGACTCGAACCTACAACCTCCCAGTCAGAGGCACTGGAGTCGCATCAGTTGATGCTCTGAGCCATCTCTCCCGATAAATCTTCTCTATAATAGGGAAGCAGCATAAACAACATAAAAACAAGGAAAAAAGAATAGAAACAATGTATCAGAAGCCAAAAGACAGATAATGGGAAATGGAAAAGCAAATAAAATGTCATAAATGAAAGTATATAAACTTTTCTGTAATGTTAAAAAATATTAAACAGAACCTGAGAGAAAGAACATATGGATTCAGTCTCTTCAACTACTGGATTGTATTCAATCTTTTACAAATGAGATAGTCACCACTAAATTCATTTTATAAATTGTACTCAAGTGCAGATACAGATAATGATACAAAAATCAATGTTTTCCACCTTTCATTATAAGAAAACAATCTATACTTGATTTACCCGTTTCTCCTATCACAGCGAAGTAAAGATAGCAATAAGAGTTAGTCAAAGAGGCACCAAGTGAAGATGGGTAACGAACTTCTTATAATAGGCATGTCTTTCTTTTGAAACATTTTTAAGACTCTTCAATGATGTTCTCAAAAAAGGGACATATCATGTCTTGGGATAAGGAAGGCATATGCCGAACAAGACAATTTCCTTTACCTTATTAGCAAACTTCACCTGCCTGAGCTTTCCTTTCGTGTCACAGCTGTAGAAACCGAGACGATTGTAATGAAAAGCTACAGCTCTAGTTTTGCCCCGAGTGGAGATCGAACCCAGGATCGCACCTTGGAAAGAATGTACGCTGCCCATGAGCCTCCCGTGGGGCTGCGAAAATAAATTCTCAATCCTACACTAATTCTAAATCTATTTTTTCTCTTTGGAGACAACGGGACGATTATTGGTTGTCCGTGTGATACGAAATTTCAAAGTTTTCAAAACCACAAGTGGCGTGTAGTTTTAGAATTACAAATAAAACTGTAGTTAACACATTACTTTTGCTTTTTATTTCAATTTGGTTGTCTAACATCTAATGATCAGAAATAAGCTCTCCTGACACAAATCCAGCCTAAGCTCGTGCATTTTTACTGTCTTGTATATGCGGAGTAATATACATAATATAGAGAAAGTTATGTTATGCTGTGCAAAAAAAAACGTTTTCTTTTACACAAAAAATGTACTGTGGGGCCTTGATGACGGAAAAGTAGATAAATCCTCTTCTATATGTACTACATTACTCCCTCTAACCTGTTTTGTAGTCAGATTTCAGAATTTGTGCGACCTTGATACTGAAAAAAGTTATTTTTCTCGTCGGCAGTCCGTCCGTCCGTCTGTCCGTCTGAGAGTGAACACCACTAAAGCCTAAACCATACGAAGGAGTTTTTAAAAAATTGATATTCGCCGATCGATCTGCCTCGACTCGAAACGCCGCGATGTAAAAGAACATTCTTTAAAATTTGGGGGTACTTTACATGCAACCCCTGCGAAATTTTCAAAATTTTCTCAACAATAGCTCCAAGTTTTCTGTTTAAATTGTTTATAAGAATAGAGTAAAATACCCTCATAAAGGTGGCGTATGTCTGATGTTAACTGTGCACTCTGAAGTTTCGAAAAATTCCAAGTTTGAATTATTTTCCTACAGCGTCTTCCTACAGCTACAAAATTGAAGACAGAGATTTTTCCTTCAAATGAACTTTTTCTCCACATTGAGTCTTTCATTAAAGAACATGTATATTTTTTGAAAATTGTAGTAGTTT
>JAHLJT010004764.1:0-22724 GCA_031308135.1 Acheta domesticus | reverse complement strand
TTGGCGATGGCGGATTTTGGCAGCGGGGTCACCCCGCTGGATGACGACCTACCGCTGGCTAGCGGGGGGTTCCCCAACCTAGTATCTCCCACCAGGGGGCACCGTCCCAGCCGGCAAGCTCGAAGCTCCCAACTGCTCTCCCGACACGTGTGGTAGTGCAGTGCATGGTAGCGTAAATGTGTTAGGGGAGAGGACAGGTCAAGGAAGAGGTAAGAAAGATCGCGTGCGGTCCACGGTCCGTTGTTAGGCTAGTGCTCCGGCATTCGCTTGTTGATCGGAGAAATCACGGAAAAACTACCGATCACAGCAGTCAGAATTCTCCTCCAGACAGCGACCGACCTAGCGGACAAACTAGTGTCGAAAATCGGGACTCGAACTAGGACCCTGGTCGGTGGCCGAGTTCCGGCGCTCAATTGCGGGTGAAAATCAAGCAATTCATCAAGATTTACTTCAAGGGGTAAATCAGAATATGTTCCGTGGCGTCAAGAGTTCATTCGCGTGAAGGACACCACTTTCAGCATCATCTTTAAGGTAAGTTACACTGCGATTTCTCTAACTGCGTCCCTCAACGCCACTCAAATCTCCTCTTCGCGGTGGAATATGTCACGCCTTTCGCGTCTTTCTCAGTCGTTCCGCTAGATTCGTACGATCGCGACCGTGTGAAGCAGTGCTTGCGATTCATGCGACTTCTCCCGCAAGACCCAGAAAAGACGCGAAATGCTGTGACATATTCCATCGCGAAGATGGGATTTGAGTGGCCTTGAGGGACGAGTTAGAGAAATCGCAGCATAAGCGCAGCGATAGTTCCCTCATGTCAGCCGGGTGTTGAGTCAGAGCTTCGCTGGGCGAGCGAGCCCTCGACTCCCTGGCGATGAGGCCGGATCTTCGGCGAACGATAAAATGTGCATCTGTAGAAGAGAAATGTGCACGGTTTAAGATATATAGGTGTATTCACACCGAGTCTAAAATGAAGCTTATGTGAAGCTAGTTCTCACAGTTCTTTTTAATTTCAATGTTTAATCCTTCAAAAATTATTATTCTTAAAGTATTTATTGCTGCTTCTGTTGATAATATTTTCTCTTTTGACGAAATTAGTGGAATAAAGGCTAATAAATCTATAAGAGCTGCGATCTTTGGGTCTCATTTGGGCAAGGTCGTGATTGGTCGTGATCCATTCGACAGCTCTGGGCCAGCTGATTTCAAGTATCAAATCAGTGATTTGTCGTTTCGCGGTGGAAGTGGTAAAGTCTAGAGCGAACAGTTACGGAAAATGGGTACGAAATGTTTTGTAAAACAGGTTAAGCCACAGTTTAAGATGTCATCTTAAGATTACATCTTAAGCCACAGTTTAAGATGTCATCTTAAGATTACATCTTCCACCGTGACCCAAACCGACCGTGCGCACCGTACGGACAACCGTAGAGAAACTAGCCTCAAACTGGCTTCAGAAAATTTGCCCCAAAGGCAACTAGTTGACACACCTATGTATCTTACACCGTGGTATCGTGAAATGTGTGGATGAATTCGGGATCGCCGACAGCCAGCGGTGTCAGCGGAGCATTGACAGCTGGTAAGAAACGCGTGGCCCCCGGACCACGTTTCAAGCGGAGGGACACATCCGGTTTTTATTTCCCGTATACGTCCGGAGTAATGTACGTAGTACACGCAAAGTTGGGTAATGCTGTGCGAAAAAAAAAGGCGAATTTCGCCCGAAAAAAAATCATTGCGGGCACTGATAACGAAAAAGTGGATAAATCCAGTTTACTATATTAAGAAAAAAATCCCCTAACACGTGAATCCCGTTTGTGGGTCCTTGATACCAAGAAACCAATTGAAAGCAAAAACGTGCGTCCCGTCTGTGAATAACACTAGTGTGCCATAGGTACGATTTCTTCCAAAATGAATATTCCCCCGTCGATTTGATTCCACTAGAGGCGCCCCGATTTTGAAAAACTTTCTTTAAAAATTTGAGGGTACTTTACATGAAGCCCCCGGACATTTCGAAATTTTCTCAAAAGCTGCTCCAATTTTTAAAATCTACTTCATTGTCTTGTGGGCAGCCTAGTGTGGGTGTGTGTGGTGTGTATGTTGTGTGTGGGTTGAATGTGTGTGTGTGTGTGAAGTGTAGTGTGTGTGTGTGTGTGTGGTGAAGTGTAGTGTGTGCGGGGGTGAAGTGTAGTGTGTGTGTGGGTGAAGTGTATGTAAAGCCTATGTGTGATAGAGACGTGTGTAAAGTGTACGTTGCAACTAGGTTTTTCTGGAGTCATCTGGCCTATTCCCAAGCATCTCAACGGTGACTCGACGTGGAGGTTCGAAACGTTGGCATTGAAAAAACACGTGTTCGGCGTCCTCGACAGCAGGTTCGCACGCACGACAGAACGGAGTATCATCCACTTTGAACCTGAGAAGATAGGCTCTCGAGCATCCAGTTCCGTCAAAAGCTGCGTGAGATAATTTTACTCCACTGTGCTTTCATAATTCATGATTAACAGTAGGAATCAAATCGATAGGTCCCACATGTTCGCAAAAGCTGCGTGAGATAATTTACTCCACTGTGCTTTCCATAATTCATGATTCAAACAGTAGGAACCAATCGATAGGTCCATATGTTCCGTCAAAAGCTGCGTGAGATAATTTTACTCCACTGTGCTTCCATAATTCACGATTCAACAGTAGGAACCAATCGATAGGTCCATATGTTTCGTCAAAAGCTGCGTGAGATAATTTTACTCCACTGTGCTTTCCATAATTCATGATTCAACAGTAGGAATCAATCGATAGGTCCACATTTCCGTCAAAGCTGCGTGAGATAATTTTACTCCACTGTGCTTTCCTTAATTCATGATTCACAGTAGGAATCAATCGATAGGTCCACATGTTCCGTCAAAAGCTGCGTGAGATAATTCTTACTCCATGGCTTTCCATAATTCATGATTCAACAGTAGGAATCAATCGATAGGCCCTTCCCTTCGAGGAAGTGTCCAGTGCCGCTGCCATTTTGCTGGTTGTTCAAGCAGTTTTGTACCCAAACATTTTTTGTCACAGGGCTCTGCCGTTCACGGGCTTTGGGCTTTTATATCTATGGGGATCATCCCGACTATGGCACAGCCATTTGAGATGGTGCGGAAGCACTGCAAACATGAACGCAGATAGCCATTCCTCTTACGCACCTCTTCGTGTCTGGAGAGCCCAAAACCGGTGATCCATTCAGCGGAAACCGAGGTAACGACCGAAGCCATCAGCTCTCTTTTTATGACTAGACCCTCCAGTGATCCGAATTAACCTAGTCCTCGCAGCATTCACCACTGCTACTTTCTTGCTGGCTCCATCCAAGTGGTCTCTACAGGACAAGCGCGTGGCGATCATGATGCCGAGGGATTTATCGCAGATCTGAGATTAACTCCTTTGAGGTATAGGTTGTTTTCTTTCTGCTAGTCACAAGCATCACTTCTGTTTCGCGTAAGCTGCAATCCTGCGGAATTGAGCCAACGATCGACAATGACTATGGCTCATAGTGATAGAAAATTTTACAAACGTCGATGGCAATGTCGTCAGCGAAGCCTACAATCTTTGTTCCTTCTGGGAGTGCGAGCCTAAGAATTTCTCATATATGATATTCCACAGCAATGGACTCAGCACCGTACTTTGTGGGGCGCCGGCGGTCATGTATACCTTCGGTCCATCATTCGTATTGTACGCCCAGCAAAAGCTTCTTTATATTAACAGAAACTTGATAATAAACTAATCAAATCACTCTTAACTACCAGTTTGTGAAGTTAAATTTTAAAAAAATCTTTACGAGAAAGCAGTGAGTAAGCGAATGTCATCCAAATTACATTATTCGACCATATTAACTAATATTCTCCCTTAATCACATGCATACAATTTTCTTACGATCACTCTGCTTCAGGAAGAGGTTCAATTCCTCCATGTCTGAAGCAGATGATTCGGTGCTGAAAGATGAACATTTGGTGATCACTATCTCGTCAACAACACTGTCACTGAAGCCATCTACCTCCCACATTCTCTGTTCTTTAATAGTATGCATAACTGCACTAAATTACCATTCTGGCGACACTTTACAAATACTTTGCTCGAGAAGTTCTACAAAGTCCTAAAATTGTATTAAAACATTCAACACTGCATGCTTTTCATCACTCCGTAATAGTTTACGCTGGGTGTTCACTGTGGAAGGGATCTGCACATCTCAAGTGAACGTTTCGAGCTGCTTGACAAAAAACGAATCTGCTAATCTTGATCTGCTTCACTTCGCATAAGGATATCACCTCCACCGTGCGTGACTGAAAACTGCATCTGCATAAGTTCTTAAGAAATCAATAGCTTCAGTTACTGCTGCACATGCATGGGTTAAATTCACCTCATGACTCACGGATTCATTTTTTTCTGCTGAGAGCTGATTCCAGCAGGCACTGGGACACATAACTGTCACCGACATCAATATCTCCTCTCCTGGAGAAGGGCACGCATGTAAACAATGGTCTCCTTTTTGGAGCCTTAGTTACAGATGGTAAGTTTTGTCTGGAATTAAACATGTGTTGAAAAATGAGCCGTTACATCAAAAAAAATATTTCTTCGCAACATGAACACGCCTGACGCTTGTATTGCGTCAAACTAACCAATGGCAAGCATCCCAAAGCACATGCTATTGTTTTCATCACTTTTTTTTGGGGTGAACAGCTTTATGTCACTCCATCTTGCCAAGTCAAAGGCATTCTTAATGTCCAAAGTTCCACTTTTTTGACCTCTTTTCACTAATCACTCTCACTAATAGCCTGTCGGGCAGTGTCAATAACAAGTTTAACAGCTTCAACAGTTGAGTGCGCCTTGCAAAAGCCATGCTGGTTCTCTGAGATTCCTCCTCGTGTTTCTTATTGTTTTTAAATTTGTTGTGCACTGCTGAGTCTTCCTAACAATGGTCCAACCCTTGTTGGGTGTTGAGCGCTTAATGTGAAGTAATCCTTCGTTACTTATATGCCTAGAAGCATACTCCATGCGCAGTTGTCAAAAGGACTGCCAGGTAGCTTTTCGGTCGTTATATGCCTCCTGCGTCACTACTCAGTGGCCAGAATAGGAAAGGGATAGGCTTTAGGATGCTTTGGAGGGGTCGGATTAGCCACTGTGAAGCACGCAAACTAGTTTTGTCAGAACAAATTACACATGCAATGTCTGGGAATCGAGCCCGGACCCCCTTGGTGAAAGGCGAGTTACTTCGCTCTAGACCACGAGCGCGTGTTCTATGCATCTTCCAATGTAGAGCTAATGATGTGCTCGAAAAACCTACCTGCAGTATTGAGCATGCACAACGACCAGTAAGATGCAGGTTTTTCCCTTTGGAAGAAGTACTATACCTCAACAACTTAGAAAAAAAACTCATCATGGTTTTGCTTACCTCAGGGGCGTGGCGAAGCCATCCCCCACTACTCCAAGGGGGAGCTCAGTTGAACTCAAGGACCGCCCGCAATGATAACTGATTTACTGTTGCTACTTTCGTTCTCATGCTCGTCATTCTCGCTCACGCAAGAGAGTCATCGCTTGTCGACCATTGCTTAGCTTCCCGACCTTCACATTTTTCTTCACAGTTAATTCTGAAACGCCTGCCGCATTGCTGATCATTTTTAAAACGTGCGCATTTGTTATATTGCATCCTTTTTTTAATCCCAAAAGTACTGTGTTGCTTGATAAACTATCTCACGAGCCTGGCTTCTCAACAGTTGCCCTCGTACACTTGCGGATGTTGAAATTGAAGCCACATCAACAGAAATGTTAAAAACTCGATAATTCTGCAAAACAATACATCAGAGATCTACTCCCTAGTGGAAAGCAGGAAGCGTTCACAAACTGACTCCCTTCCGAGCAAGAAAAATTCCAAAACAAGAAGTCTTTGTGAAAAATGTACGTGGGAAGGGAAGGAATATTTCTCTTGACAATTTCTCACACACAATAGCCGTTCGACTTCGCAGGATAAACAGAAATACAAGCCTTCAACACCTCTGGGTTCGGGACAATTGTTCACGGTCAGGCTGTCCCCCCCCCCCAAGGCCAAGGCGGATGCAGCAGTTAAATCTATAGTGTTAAGAAGCTACAGTTAAATATGGCTTAAAATGCTTGGTATGGCTCTTGAGAGTGCCACAGCAAAAATCATTCCTACCTCTAATACCTGCATGCGAAAATGTTCCTAACACACACATGTTCATTGACACAGTCTGCATCAATTAAAATACTATACAAAAGTATGACACTGAATACCACAATTATAGCAAAATTCATCATACTGGCACTGAGTCATGACAATTGGGACGTGAGTGCTTGTGGGTGCGTGCGTGTGCACACATGTGGGTAATGGGAGAGGTGAGAACAAGAATGTGGAAGGAAAGACAGTCTATAGCCGATTTGTTAAGGTACTGTTCTAGCGTTTGCCACTATGTGCCACCATTGAAAACTAATGATCAGAACGGCCAGCCACTAGACTTCTTTTGAAGATGGAGGCTGAATTCAACCTATTTCTCTAGCTAGCATTGAAAATCCACCACCACCATGACTTGAACTCTACAACATCCAAAGCAGAAACACTGCAGTGACTACAACACACGGCACTTTTCCTTAAGAGAAATCTTCCACTTGGAGAAACCAAGTGTAATAAAAATCTAGGCAAAACTGGTAGCATACACTTTAGAGTGCAATGCTGTACTACCCTATGTTGTATTTAATACATTAGCACAGTATCAAAGTAAGTGTGAGTACCAATAGAATGTTTAGCCTTAATAGTACAGGGATGAAGGCAGGAAACTGTTGCCATTAACTAGGGCATGCCTCCTCTTTCCTTGTTCTCCTCTACTAACTCACAATCTAATGCGTTCACCACTTATCCTTTAATTTTTTCTATTTCAAGTAAAATATGGAGGAAAAAACAGTTTAATGAATTCTTATGCAAGTCATTTCATTCAAAATAATATCTCTTATAGTACAAAATGAATAATTATGTTTCTAATTACCTTTACACAAAAACAATGTAATTTCTGGAAAAAAATGCAAAACTAAATGCAGAGGTTCATCACAATAGAAAGTGCATGCAAAGCACATTGACCATTCACTTGAATTCCACTGAAAACCTACATACCTGTGTAATTGTTACTTGATGTATTTACAGGTCTCTGATGGGGAAACGGAGGATCGGATTGGCCTGCACACGGTAACCTTCCACTTTCGGAACAGTTGTCCATGTGAGCGTCACACTGGAATTAGTGATTGCACTGGCCTTTAGTTTCGTTACTCTATCTATTTTGGCAGCATCATCAACTTCAGAACTGCTACTGCAGAATTGTTACTAGTGGCGACTCCATTTTTGCTACAACCTATAAACCAAACAATCGCATTAAACCTCATTAACAAACCCACACAATAACATGTGACAATATGCTTCAATTTGTTGTTTCTCAGTTTGTTCTGATAGCAGATTTTATGAAGGCAAAATGACATGAAGTATTGGGTTGAACTCAATTAAAAGTGCCCTAAGATGGCACCATAATAAAAATGGCTCAACCTACTAAAAGAAAAGGACTGATAAGCGACTATATTTCATGAACGAAACTTTTATAATTTATTAATGTGAACGGCGTGCTTTTATTTATGACAGAATATCAAATTTCACAAAAAAGTTCATGCTATGCATAAAATTAAACTTCTGAACAAAATATAAACCTTGAAAGCATTATTGTAGTCCTGTTACCAAAAGTTACAAGCTACAGTGTAAAGAAATGCCATCCCGAAATGATATTTGTGCAAAACAACATTACAGAGTGCTCGAATGGTTGACTTCATTGGAATTAGCTACTTGCAGGAAATTACTAGATTAACACTTATTTCTATTGAAAACATAATTGTAGCAATTCCTCTTATAGTAAATAGTTAGGTAGTTAATGCCTTCTTTTACACGGAGAGACTCGCGCCATAAGGTCCACTCTTCTATCTGACCCAAGTTTCACACAAAATTGCGACGCCCTTTTCACAATCTAGTGAAGAAAAAGGTATTACTTGAGAGACGAAACAGGCGATTTTGAATTTAGTTCAGAGGCTTCTTTAGGCTTTAAAGAATCTTTTTACATGCAGTAAATCTACAAAGTGGGACAGCCGGCTTTACTTTCCCTCTGAAGGAAGGTGTATGAAGTTCATTTTGCTCTTAAAACTCCATGGCTTCAATTGTGTTTGAACCTGCAAATCCGTGTACAGCAGGCCGATATGCTGTTATATCACTGAACCCACTAATGAAATAAAATAAAACTGACCCCAAATTTATACTCCTTTTCTCCTTCGAATTCTCCACGAATTTCCTCACTAGGATGCTCCACCGCAGGGGACAGCTTGCTGACTGGAGGAAACGGAGGAGTGTGGAACACTCTGTACAGTTTCACAATCCGTTGGGCTGCTTGGGCTTGTTCCAGCTGACTCGCACTGACACACCACTCATCTGCCTTACCGTAACATTCCATGGTGAGCTCGGCTCTACAACAAGACATTTTACGAAAATAAATAACAAAATTTTTAAACCGTTGGTGAGGGTGCTGAGGAGGTGATAGTGTCAGCTGATGTTTATCATCTGCCATTGTCATTGAATTCTGTAATATCCATTGTGGTGAATGAATGTCGTGGGGAGAGTTGGGTCTATGATCTTTGTAAATTTTTCTCTATGTTATCTTCGAAATTGTAATTATAATTTTGACGATTTAATTGAATTATTTTATGTCATATATATCAGAGTTTTGATATGTTTGTGCCAAGAAAAGAATTTAAGAAATTGAAATTTCCTGAATGGTACAGTTGGGAGCTTAAGAATTAAATATTCAGAAAGAAAAAAGCGCATACATTTTATAAATTATATAACTTACCACTATATTATTCTCTGTTTTACAAATTTGAGGCGTGGGTGTGGGGTTCTGGAGTGATGGGATTTGCTTTTTTAATGAGAATCTTGCCAAGTACACAAGTTCTGACAAAGAAAAATTTTGGAGATACATTAAATCCAGAAAGTTTAGTGGTCACATACCAAATACAATGAACATGGGTATGTGTACTTATACAGGCCTAAACACAATAGTAGATAGATTTGCCACTTATTCTCTACGTTTTATAAGACAGCATCAAAATAGATTGGATAAATATACTCAGATCAATCGAATTATGTGGTGAATACTGTCAACATTGGAGTTATTGAGATATTGCAGAAGATTGTAAAGCTAGATGTGGGTGGAAAAATGGGTCCTGATGGAATCCCTACCATCCTACTGAAAAATGTAAATATGTTTCTTCACAATTACTCAAAATCTTATTTGATAGATCTTTGCGGAAGGAAGGTTTCCAATAGCCAGGAAGACTCGTTTATAATACTGATATTTAAATCTGGTAGCAATGAATCTCGAACTACAGACCAATAACCATATTAAATGTCATACCTACACTGTTTGAATCTTTAATTTTCGATAAACTGAGAGTGATTATAAACCCTTTCTGTCAGATAGACAATTTGGCTTTATATGGGGAAGAAACAAAGTCTAACCATATGTATTACAGTTGTTATATTCTTAATCGAATGAAGGATTCCCTCTAGGTAGACAGTGTGTACTCTGATTTCAGAAAGGCCTTTGATTGGTGAAATCCTCTTTATTGCTTTCTAAGCTCAAACGTTTTGGTATCTGTGATCCCTTCCATTAATGGTTTGAACAGAATCTGACAAATCTGTGCAATATGTCAAAATTGGTAATGCTATTTTGAATATGATCACTGTAATTCTGGAGTTCCCCAGGGTTCACTTTACATTTTTTTCAAGAGTATATAAACATACCTATACAGCAAATATCAGTAGAACATATCATATAATCGATGATTTGATATTGATCTCTCATTGAGAATGATGTGATCTTGAGAAGGATTGCATAACAAAATACTGAAATTTGAATGATTGATATTTTACTTGTGAATTATATTCTTCTATTTTTAAAACTACACAGCCCTTTAGATTTTAAACTTTCCACTACATGCACTATGATGCACTACACTGTGATATGAGTTTCATAATAACTGTATAAATTTTGTGTGAATATAATTGGACAAATTGTCCGTTAAAAAATATATTATTATTAAATTACCGTTTTATTTATATTGAGCTGTTGAGTGCAAATTGTAAGACAAACGGCTAAAATTTTGGGAAACTGTAGAGAATTTACAAGGGTACAATTTGTATTCATCCCTCTTTTACTTTCCATATACATACGTATATACGGAGCAATATAATAGCATGGGAAAGTTATGTATTGCTGCGGGAAAAAACAGCGAATTTTCGGTAGAAAAAATTCATTGCCGGGCCCTGGTAACGAACAAGTGGATAAAATCGGTTGCTAAACTAAGGGGGGGAAAAAAAAAAACCTAACGAGAGGTGTAGCCAGTATCCCTGTTTTGTAGGTCCTTAATACAAAAAAAACATTTTCAAAGCAAAACGTTCATCTGTCTGTCCATCTGTGAACAACACTAGCACCTACACCATGCATAGGATTTTTTCCAAATTGAAGAAACACCCTGTCCATCTGGCTCTAGTCAAAGCTACGAGATTTTGAAAAACTCTCGTCAAAATTTGGTGGTCCTTTACATCAAGCCCCCACACATTTTCAAAATTTCTCCAAAAACAGATGCAAATTTTTTCTTTAAATTTCTTGTAAGAATGGAGTAAAATACACTTATTAAGGTGGCTTAGGTCAATTTTTCACGATTAACTCTGAATTTTCATTCAAAATTGAAAAAAATTTTTAAGTTTTTTTCGGCCGTTTTTCCTCCAACCACAAAATTAAAGAGAGAGATTTTTCCTTCTAATGAAATGTTCTGCATAGTGAGTTCTTCCATTAAGGCCATACACATTTTTTTAAAAAATTTCAGTAATTTTCGTGCAATATTGCATTGCAATATAAACAATTTGAAAAAATAACAGACAAGATATTCTTAAAAACGCCTCCAAACTTTTCTTTAAACTTTTGGTAGGGGTAGTGCCTAATAATTGAGATGACATAACACACATATTGCTCTATTCTTTTGTTTTTTTCAAAAATTACAAAAATGAAATTCTTTTTACTTGTCTCTCACATCATTAACGTTTACATTGGCGGCGATTTGTTCATGTTAATATATTTATGATGTATACATGTGATTTAAATAATGCCAGAAAAAAGATTCTCAATAACTCAAAAGTTTTCTGTGAAAAACTAGCCCAAAATTCTGCATTTCCAGAAAGCTCCAACGCCATTTTCTCATAAATGCTCCAAATTTTTTCTTCAAACTTTTCAAATGGATAATGCTAATTGCACTGTTATTATGATTTAAGTTCATTTTAGGTTTTTTTTTGTTTTTTTTGTTTTGTTTTTTGTTTTTTTTGTTTTTGTTTTTCTTTCAAAAATTACACAATTGTAATTTTTTTTTTAAAGATCTCTCACATTATTATTATTATGCCATTTCCAGCAATTTGTAAATGCTGTTGTATTTGTACGTTTAAAGTGCTTCAAACAACTTTTAATGAGAGTTTATTGAAAATCCAAAATTTTCTGATAAAATCCAAATTTTTCAAAACAAAATTTGCCAGTTAGACGAGGTTTACTGATCTTTAATATTCTTAAAATAAGATTTCCTTTCTACTATTAGGAACTGAAAATTAAGAAAAAGTCAAAAATATAGTTTGGCCAGCAATATAATGACATTGGCAGAGAATATGGTCAGTCCAAATAGCTAGCTGAGACCAAAAGATATAGAAAACTAATACGGGAAAGTCTGTGCCATTCTGTACCACTACTAGTTATTATGTCCTGTCAGACAGGAGACATTCTTAAAATGAAGGACAAAAGTTTGTTTTTTTCCCCCAATTTTCCCCTTTTTTAGTTTGTTGTAAGGATCAAAACCGGACATAAATGCCTGAAAACATTCTTTATCATCTACAGAAAGTTGCAAGGTTATTAAAGTCAATATCATAGGTGTAATGTGGTTAAAAAAATTACTTACATAAGCAGCTAAAAATTAGGTTCGTTTTCATTTGTATGTAGTACTCCGGGTAAATTGATTTAAATCATGTGAAAAACATCTTTTTTAACTCTTCAATTACGATTTTCTACATAAAAAAAAAATGTATCCCCTGTGGGCAGCTTTGCCTATCTTATATGCACCCCCTTTGTTCTATTATGTTTATTGGACGAGTGTGTATTACTGTAAAACAAAACAATATCATCACAAATTTATCGAATAAATATTAGGGATATCCGATTGCCTAAAAGGCTGCAATACACAGCCTCCTTAAGCTTTTTGCAGTACGTGCAAAATAGCTACTAGCTAGTAACAATAACTGCTTGTAATACGCTTAAAATTATATGACCCTCACTTTCTTCTACAAACACATGTTACATCAAATGTGAAGTTAGTTGAACATAGCTAAGTGAGAATAGCAACATACATTCATGAATTTTAATATAACAGTGGCTTGTAAAATACTTGCACGATATTGTATGAGATTGTACTGTGAGGGTGCAGTCATACATTACATAGTTATTATAATCAATTAATTAAATGATCATTTTGGAAGTAATATGTAATTTATGACTCGCAATATTACAATCGTGTACTTCGGACCTTTTGTGGCAGCAA
Organism: Acheta domesticus; assembly: GCA_031308135.1. Classification (NCBI taxonomy): domain Eukaryota; kingdom Metazoa; phylum Arthropoda; class Insecta; order Orthoptera; family Gryllidae; genus Acheta; species Acheta domesticus. Next base: position 10,037 of record JAHLJT010004764.1, on the reverse strand, counting down.
TTGTGAGAGATTTTTGCCAGGACTGTTGGGGTGCTAAAAGCCAATGTGATGACAGCAGGCTTTAGCAGAGAGCTACATTCTAGTTTTGTTTACATCTTGCCACTCTATTCTCTGGAAGTATAAAACATTTAATCTTACCTCCTTCTAAAGTACGTGATGTATATCCATTGATGAACTGGCAGCTCCTCCATCTTTCAGGCGAGCAAAGACCATTATTTGTACAGGGTGTAAGGCACGAGATTGGTGAATGTATAGGATGTTTTGTTCTGCCAAGAAGATGCATTGTGCCAGCCTCCTTTAGCGATTGGGTTCCATAATAGGTGGCAAGTACTCAGCAGTCTTGTTCATGGGAACAATGAATACCACCTCACAGACAGGCTCGTGTCATTTGAAGAATCTGGCAATATGTCGATGTGTAGCCACGGACGAAAAAACACATAAAAAGTTAAGTAGCTCTAATTTCCCAGATCTCAATACTTCAACATCATCTGATATATTGTATTTATTGAATTTTGTTTAATGATACATTTTTTCATCACTAGTTCAAAAATCACATTCAAAACTAATAAAACATTCTTTATCTGAACAAAATTAAGTTTAGGTTGTCCAAAATTACAAAGAAATAGACGAACAGGTAAAGCAGAACCCTATTTAACGTCACCTCTGGGGAGCCTAAAATTCTTGCATTAAATAGAGGTTTGGGTATTCTTTGAAGAAAAAAATACTAATTAACCAGGAATTAATGATTTAATTTAAAAAAGTGCTTGATTTTTATCATAGGGTTTGTCCACAAATTACATAACACTAAAGAGGATGGAAGGGGGTTAGAGGCAGCGTTACATAGAGGTAGCGGGACATGGTTTAGTGTTATGTATAGCTCATATTTTTTTATTTTTAATTTTTTAACATTTGCTTAAATAATTCCTTTTATTCAGTTTTGTACTAAAACCTTAAAATATTACCAAATAATTGAAACAAATGAATAAATAAAAAGTTTTGATGTACAAATTGTTATAACAGACAAAAAATTTTTTCATGAAATTTTTCCATTGAATTCATTAGATTAAAAAAATAAAATTAAAATTAAATAAAAATCCAATTGAATTGGCGCAGTAGACTTGTGACCCATGCATCATCTACAATGGCAACATGTGCACAATAAATTTTCAGAAATTTTCTTGTCTAGACGTCCTTCCTTAAAAAATTGTCCCCAATCTTATTGTAAGATGATGAGTCCCGATCGCCAACTATAATTCTGGTTTTAACATACATTTTAATACACAACACAAAAAAAATTTATACAACTCGTTTTATTGTCATTAATGTAAATTGGGGGAGGGAGAGTCTTATTGCAAGTGTTATAAAATACTTTGGGGTGATTTAAATGTGCATAACATATTTTATGGGGAGAGGAGATATTCAAAATACTGAAAATCTGTATTAAAAAATGTACGCATGGTCCCCATACCTAATTAAATTATAATATTACACAAGTTCTATCAGTGAGTGAAAAAATTTATATGGATGAAGGGCACTCCTGCCATCTTAATGCAGATGTCATTGCAGCCGTTAATGGTTTTCATACATTACAGTGGACCACAGTGCATGACAGCCGTATTTGCCGACAGTTCCCAATTTTGGAGGGAAAAAAACAAATCACTGTATGCGGGTCATGTGGGGAAAGCTTAAGTTAAATTGAAAAATATAATTGCATTAATTACATACAGCATCATCGAGACTTTCAAAAATTAACATTAAATGTGGGAAAACATTAAATGAGGTTGTGTTAAATTAGGGTTCTACTGTATAAAGAAAGACTAAGTGCTCTAAGCCAGACTATGCCCAGTGGCATATTCAAGTTTTGTCATGCTAATTAAGAATGGGAGTCTCTGAAAGCGCAAATAATATCTGTTTCATGAAAGCTTTATCTACTACTATTTAAGTGGATATTGGATATCCTTCCACTCTTCTGCATTCGGAAGATTCTTCATTGAAAATGCATTTGTATAATACATATCAACCTTCATGCAAAAACATGTATACAACTTTTTGTCATTTTTTTTGTACTAAAGAAACTTTATTAAATATTTGTCTTGGAATATAACAATTATACCAGCAAGTTTTGTTACATACCATAGAAAGAACTTAACTACATTTAAGACTTTCCAGTGAGCAGAGAAGAATATTCAAACTAAAACTTTTCTCCCAAAAGAGACTCATTATTTTCACTAATGCTTCAATTTATTTTTGACCAGATTATCAATCTCAGTGTTGGTCAAATGTTATTACAAAATGAACAAACATACTGATGTCGGCCCCGTGGCCGAAATCACTAAGGCAGTAGTGCCATAGTGATCTTGGACAATGGGTCGTGGTTTGAGTCCTGCCTCGAGCCATGGTGTGTGTTCGCCCTTCTCCTCCTATCATCACCAAATCGTTTCATCCTCATACCATAACATTACATCCAATAGTGGTCACTAACAACCTAATAGTTGATGCGACCTTAAATAAAAAAAATACTGAACTCAATAAAATATCTTTATGAGCCATCAACATACTTTTTACTTTCTAAAAGTGGCACTAGTTTTTCTTAAATGCAGATTTATATGTATGTATATATTTATATGTATCCAGAGGTTTTACTACTCGACCTAAGGACATACAACTACTACTATTTATCTTAAAGAAGACTGTGCAGCCTGTAAATGCTGTGCATATTCGTTAATGTAACCAGAGGTGTGCTTGACCCTAAGTACATATAGCTACTATTTTTTGTATATATAGTGTATTTTTCAGAACCAAATTATTTATCCTGAAACCCGAGCACGTTAAAGAAGATCACCTATTTTAATGTTTCCTTTATCTTTATTATTGTGTAAATGATTAGTTCATTTCATTTGTTTTATAAACAACCTGCGTATTATATTAAACCACTACTGTAATGTTGATATCAATTAAACAACATTCAAAGAATTCTCTTATTCACCACTGTATTCTTTTAATTAACAAATTTGTTCCTTCTCAGCTGCCTGTTTGTGTTGAATACTGTTGTACCCATTCTCTAGTATTTCTTTTTCTTTACCCCCATACTATTGTATCCACAGTCTTATGCCTACAATTGTGACATTTTCCAAGACATTGAATCTTGCTCAAAAACTCACCGGACAGCCGAAGTGTTCGCAGTGCTGAGATCTCATCACTGCCATCACAGCACAGTCCTGACGTCCTCACATACTTTGTGAAGGGCAATACATTGTGAATGGTCACACTGGGTATGGACGCGGTACGCATGATGGTGGGCGGCTTCTGTGGGAAAAATTAAACCTAATTATGTAGAACATTTGAATCCTACTATTTTAAGCAAGGTACTACAACTTTCAAAGTGAATCTAGAAGATATATGTAAACTACAGTGGAATGTGTTTTCGTTGTAGTGTTGTATTTTGCTGTTAGCTTTCTTTTTTAATGTTGTGTACCACTTAATTATCCCCATTGCTTAGAAAGAAAATTGTAATAGTACCTTGTATTTAGGTTGCTAAATACCTATTAAAAATTGTTGACACAGATACTGAGAAACTTACAATAGTTTGGAAAACAATGAAAATGTCAGATTCTCATCAGACACTGTGTAAATAACTTCAATGCTATGTTGTTGCATCACCATCAATAGAACAGACTCCTCTGATGTTTCTATAAGATAATTAAATGACACCTGCTTCAGAGGATAACAACCTTTGGGAAAGCAATACATATTTCTGTAGAAGGTTCAGCTTTGTGACACTGATTTACTCTTGCAGCTGATAAAAAGTCACTTAAAATATCTGATACCAACTTGATAAGAGATGGAGCATGCAAATGAAGTTAAATCAAATTGTAATGAAGAAGGAGAAGAAAGGAAAGAAATCAAAACCTAATACTAATCAAACAAAAGAAAAGGAAAGAAAAAAGGAATGAAAGAGGGAAAGAAAAAAAGAAGAAAGAGAGAAAGAAAAAAAGAAGAAGATAGAGACTGGCGAAAAGAGAGAAAATGATTAAACACTGTGAAGACAGGTTGTGAAAGAACATAGTTTAGAACATTTGGGTTTTGACAATTATCTACCAGAAGGATCAATGTTATCCTTGCAGTTCGCTTCATCAAAAGCATTGGGGCAGTCATAGGAACCCCATTGCATACCTTGTTGCTTGATATACATACTCGATCTGGAAGGCACATAGAGTCTTCTTCGGGGCATTTCATTACACCTTGGCAAGATCGTTCATCTTCTCCTCCAGCACAATCGTTCATATTATCACATACCCATGCATTCATAATGCATTCCCCTGGGAAAAATAAAAGTTTTTAAGATCATTTTCGATGTGTGGGAAAAGAATCCTTCAAGGGCTTTTTCATCATGTGGATTAAAAGTTTCATAAACAAGTAGATCTTCAATTATCTACAATAAACATGAGACCAGGCAGATTCTGATATAAAGATTTTCAGATGGTTCGAATATCACTCAAGAAATTAAGTAAAACAGATATCACATATTACAAAAAGCTTAACTATTTAATGAAATGAAGCTTAAGGAACATAAGATAACCAAAACTGTAAATACTGCAATACTTCCATAAAAACATACCCATTTAATAGTTATTTATGTCCTGAGGGTGGTTACAAGGGTTCTCTTGATTGAGCAGCGACAAACTGCCGGAGGAATTTTTGTCATCTGAGATCATTAGAACCTTTAACGCATGGATACATATATAATTTTAGTTTTTACCTCATTTATTGATCAGATTACTTATTACAATTAACTAGATGTTAATTGACTCAGTTTGTCTCTTCATATTTCCTACCATAATTCCCTCCATAAGGAACATGTAGCACATCTCAACTAGTTTCATATTCCCCGTAAACCACAGTCATTTCAATCCAACGTCAGTTAGGCAGTCGTAGTTTTGGGCTCTGAAGGCAATAACGTATCAGTAAAAATTAAAATTATTTAATGTTGGCACTTGGACTTTACAGAAACCAAGTTAATAACAACACCACCTCTACAATAAGGCAATTTCCCCTTAATGAACTCCACATTGGTGTTTTCACTATAAGTCTCGCTTTGTGACTTTTCCCGTCTGCTTTTCATATCCTGACACTATTTAGCATGTACGTGCACATGCAGTTCTCACTCACAACAAACTGTCTACTCCATACACACTATCTACAACAGTTGTTTATGCAGTCCTGCATCCTGTGCCTATTTCCTATCTATTGCATTTCAAACCACCCTGATATCCACTGCAATGAAATCCTACATTCATTTGAACTTCATCAAACGTCTTAAGGGCTTAACTAATTCAGTATATAAATACCTACCTGAATCACACCGAATTGGTTTTTCGTAGCAACCCCCTAGCTGGTGGTGGGGACTAGTAGTTGTGCAGGTTAGTAGGACCATGAGGTAGTAGTTGCTGCTGTAAGCATTTCTCCACATCTCCAATTCATCTGAACTGTCCCCACAGTCGTCCACTCCATCACATTTCCACCAATAGGGGATGCAGCGTCCGTTATTAGTGCAAAGGAACATCCAATCACTGTTGCAGTTGTCTGCGGAGCACAGAAACCAGCCACTGCAGTTGTTCTGGGAGCACAGAATTGTTATCTCTGAAACTAAGTACAGCCATAAAGAGTCACTCAATAATATCTTGTGTGCTCCACATTCAATCCTGTATTGCTTTATTTTACAGTAGAATCTTGATTGTATGGATTTGCATAGGTCTGAACCTTGACTGCACAGGTACGTTCCTACAAGAGCAAAAATACAGTATGTAATTTTGAGCCTATGGAGGTAATATTTTCCCCCCAAGATTATACATGAATAAAAGTCACAATTAATTCACTACATGTGTTAATGGTGATATTGATTGGCCACTTATTGAACCAAACATTGTAGCAAAACTCTCGTAAATTTCAATTCTAGACACTGATCAACCATTTTATTATAAATTTCGTACACTCTCTTACACAGCCAATACTCTTTATCAATTGGTTTTGCCAAATGTGAACACTCTAAAAATCAAATGAAATGAAAACAAAACAAAATTTTGTCAACATGTGGCACCTCTTCTTGACATGTTAATGATGTCCTCTTTTCATGTACTTTTGTATATTTTTGAGTTACTTCATGTATTTCGTCATTGTTAGTATTTATTATAAAATGTCCACAATAAAATAAATAAATATAATTATTAATTATTAAGTATATTGTATGAATTAATTGTTAATCATTAATATAAAGTACTCTACTGTAATAACAACGAATTTTTCATCCTCCACAATGTTGATTAGTTTTCTACTGTGGTATCCATACATTAGGATGTCTGTTGGCCGAAGTGTCACAATATAGAGTCTTATTGTATCATGATTTTACCACTGACCATAGAATACATAGATGAATACTTGAAGAGAAAATATTGAAATATAGGTAAAACAGAAAGAAAGTGTCCTCAAGAAAGTCTCTCATTTTTACAAATAAATAAATAATTTGAAAAGTTCTGAGAATTCTGAAAACTATCACCAATATTTAAAACTTTTCATTCAGAGAAAAATTTAAAATATTCTTTAAAAATGTATTTGCTGTCCTCTGCTGCAGTGTAGGTTATCCAATCTCAGAATTCTCATAAAACAAATTTAAGATAATTTGTCAATAGAAGACATAATTATCAAATTTTCAGTTATGTTCAATGGAATTTGCAAAAGAGACCAGTGCTTCTACCGAACTAGAAAATAACTGGTCTGATAAAGTTAAAGCAATTCCTTAAAAATGTGCAAGTGTGGTATGCTCCAACAAATTAATTGCAAGAGAATATGAGTAAGATGTAACAGTTAAATATGTGTCAGATAAGATCTTGATCAATGACATTTCTTGGAATTATACCATAATCAGTTGTCATATATCACTTGCAAGATACTTAGCACAAGACTACAGGGTCAGCTGATCTAAAATAGCAGGCAGAATAACAGTCGTTCCTATACAGGTATGAATGTTCTCATATCCATGGAAAGTGGATTTATAACATTCTGTTCTCAGATCCACATACTGTGATCATGATAAGTTATTCAAACATATGACTGACGAATGCTCTTTTTTGCATGTGCTTTTTCGTTTGAGTCGAGAACTAGAAAAGACAAAATCTATAAATAAACATTTTAGTTCAAACAACGCATTTATTTTTATCTGGTAAGTGATTGGTGGTGAAAGTCGGCCAGAAAGGGTAACAAACGTTTTTAGTAATTTCTTACACATGTTGCAGTGGGTGCATGCTTTAGAGGTTCTCCTCAATGTAGTTCAGCAGAGGCATATTACATAGAGAAAAGCAGGAGGATCAAGCAACATCAATTATTTGGTTGTCAGTGGCAAACATCAACAATCAATTCAGATGCCATTGAATGTTGAGAACAACAGAAATAAAGGGTTCGGGGGGGGTGTCACACATTGTAAATTCTGACAGAGCCTTTGATACGTTAATGTTGGCACAATTACAAAAATTTGTAATCTGAAATCTGATCTGAACTTTTATTCTGAATTCTTTAGATTCATTATGAATACTCACTTATTGAGAATCCTCTCATTTATATTAAAATAAGAGTAGAAATACATAAACATTAATAATTCTGGATTTTAATTTTACTTCTCTTAGTCTTACCTCATTTGTGTCAATTCTTTTCCCCCAATAACTATAATTTATGTCATTGTATTTTTGAAGGCGCATAAATATGATATATGAAAATACAGTCACCAACGTGATGGTTCATTTTCGGTACAGCAAACGCGGCTAAAACAAAATACAACAAATTTTGTGAGAATTTATCGTCGATAATGACATATAAAAAATAAAATAAAATTAAAAAAAATCACATATTTATTCATTTACTGCAATAATGTACTATCCCTACAGTAATCTAATCCAAATTTAATGAAGTTTCAGTGCCACATTAATAACAAACTGGAACAGCCTTTAATCCATATCATCTTCACACCACTTGTGCATAGATTGCACTTGTGACAATTATAAACATTGTTTTTACTCTTGTTAGCTAGGAGGGAAAAACAAACTTAAAGGCTCACAAATACACCAAACACTGATTTTAAGTACACAATGGCAGCTTAACATATTAAAATAGAAAATTCCCTTGGTAGATGAAGTTAATTCATCCAAGGTAGACATGAAAGACATCAGTATAGAAATGATAAGTGCTTTAAAAACATATTTCTATAACAACTTGCCAATTTTGTTGCAGGGTTTTCCTTTTAAGTTCATCATTACTCAAGAGACAAGATGCAATAACATCCTCATTCAAAAGCTCAAATGCAATGATTTTTGAATTTATTACGAACTGTACAAGTAATTCTAGATTAGTTTCAGAGGCTACTTGGAACACTAATAAAATATACACATCATTATATCTGAACTTTGGGATGCAATGTTTATGCGTTTGATGTAGAAGATTTATCGTAGAGGAAAGATTGCAATAGTGCCCATCAAATGCACTGACGTAGAGGTTACCAAAAATGGCTCCGTTCAGAGACACTGCCCAAATTGCATGTTTAGTTCGCAGAAGACTGACTGATTACAGAGCACACAGGTCATCCCCTTTAACAATTTCACTTATCCATACTCTGAGTTGCTATTTTCAAATTTTTAGTTTTACTGTTAGTTTTCAAAAAGAACCAACAAGCATCCTTCCTCTAAGTTAACAGCAATCCCTAATAATGTAAAATGACTACTTCTAATACTAGAGAAGTGAAATCCTAATAGTGGGTGGTAAATGGGCAGAGCTACAAACTGAACTGCTATACTGCACAATCTTCTGTGAATTCTCATACAACAGTGAAGCTATCTTTGAAGGGGCTAATGTTCCTGGATAACCTCTCATATTCTGGGTGCAACACTACATCCTCTTCCCCCTATGATTTTAAATTAGTACATTCCTCTATTCATTAAATCCCAAGTTGCTACTGCACCTTCATTGGTAATGCAAATAACATTATTCACTTTTGGAAGATACTCATTAGAGCAGTAAACAATGCTTTTCTAAGTTCACTCCCTGCCTTTCAGATCAATGCACCAAACAAAAACAATACAAAAGCTTACCGGGGCAGTATTGGAGGAAAAATTGGTGATTCTGTTGTCCGAGTGACAGATGTACAATTCGCTTCATCGAGTGACGTGACCATCTCGACAGTCATCGTCACCCATCGCATCGCCAAGAGGCAAAGATGCATCGATCATTGCACACTGAAACATATTAAACACTTTTTAAATTTCAAGAATCCAGAAATTACTTTTCACAAAGTGCTAGAACGCTCTCATTTATTGATATATATATTTTTTTGTGATTACATGCTCGAAGGAGACATTGTATTTACTCACGAAAAGTGAACATATGTTTTACCAAGTTTTCCAAATGGGAAGTGGATCTTTTCTCAAATTACTGGCAACTACAATAGCAGATACACGTTAAGGTAGATTACACACTTTACCATAAGCATTGAATCCCCACCTGTTCCGTAAGCACTACTATCTGTGTCAGTTGAAACTTCGCGCATTGTGCCCCACACCTGGTCAATGATTGCCACTCGGTGTTAGTACATCAGAGTGACCACGACCAAACAGATTATTGCTTGATACTCACTTTGATGCATTGACAACTCCTCGGTCACTCTGACATCATCGGTGACAAGATGAGCTTGCAATGGCCAGCACCCTGAATGGAACAATTAACGGTGACTTAATCTGAGTGTGAACCTTTTGTATTAAATAAAAGGAGCCTTATCAATGTACCATATTTGCTCTAAATACAGCAAAGTGGCAGCATGACAATTCTCATTTTTGTTCTCAGATACTACATCTACAATACACACTTCCAAAGAAAATTTACAAATCAAAGTCAACCCCTTGAAATTTTGTAAGGAATTCTCATACTTTTCACAATCTGCTCATAACTATTGCTTTCTGCATCTTTGAATTTGTCATGAACCTTTTCTTTGTATTTCATCT
>JAHLJT010004763.1:0-27594 GCA_031308135.1 Acheta domesticus | reverse complement strand
AAAACATTTCAATGCCACGACAATTTTTCAATTAAAAATTTTTAAAAGGAACCCAGTGTCCTTGAACCCAAAATCTTCCCAAACTTACATTTGGTTTTAGTATGACCTTCAGAAAAAGTTCGTGGGTGTTAAAGTTCGTTGGAGAAGCACTCTCGCAATCCAAAGAAACTTCGGACAAAAGAAAACTTGACATTCAAAATTGGAAGTATGAAACCTTTTATTCACAAGAAACACCCATCCTCGTTTTCTAAATGTTCAATTGTGAAATAAGGTATACGCATTGTAAAGGTATACGCATAACGAATATTTTTCTGCTCATAAGACTAACCCCCAAAAATTAAAAATCATGTGCAACAAACCGGATAATACAGTTGGTTTGAAATCAACACGGAAAATTACAAGTTTTGCAAGGAAGTCACAAGTCCAAATAGTGGTGCTACAACGGCACATAAAACTTTCCCCGTGTTATTGGATACAGCTACGTAGTACTGAAATATTGCACTTTCTGCGCTACTAACATCTGGAACTAATTATTTGAAAAAACGGTCCATTTCCTCTGCTGTGTATCTGGATTCGTGGTGGGCGTCAGTACAGCCAACCCAATGACAATATCACAGTAGTAAAAATATATAGTGGCGTTTTCAGTTGACACGAAGTTTTTTTAGTAAAAACTTAGAATCAACTCTGGAATCAGCACCTTATATAATAAGGACAATCTCTTAAAATATAAAAACGACAACGTAACAAACATTAACCCAACAATTTTAAATTTTAAAAACTTCATCACTGAGTCTTTTCTTCTAGTATTTCAGTTTTAATTTAGGATATATATTATCCGTATCATTCGGCTAAGCATTGATTTTGTAATATCCAAAATTTTGGCAGCACTAATTTCGAGAGCGTAGGCTTCCGCGGCCGGAGTCAATATTAAGTTGGGCTGTCCGGGTGAACGCCGCGTCCATGGCAAAGGGTGCCGACGTTCGGTCGCCATTCTGCGACCTTTCCTGGCATTACCGCCCTGAGGAAGGTCGCAGAATGGCGACCGAAACGTCGGCACCTTTGCCCATGGACGCGGCGTCCCACGGGACAGCCAACTTAATTAAAAGCACTATTTCGGTTGCTTTGCCATTGATATCTTACTGCTCAACAAAAACACCAGTTTATCGTCGATGTATTCAAACGAATGCGCATTTTGTGTTTTGACAATTGGACTAATGAAAAACCCGCCTCGCACTATGAGCATCGGCATGTATTATTGTACTTTTATCTGTACGATAATCTTACATGTACAATAATAATCCGTACGTTCTGGCAACACTGGTTCCGCGGGAAGAGACGGAAACCGTTTTCCAGCCCAAAAAGTGGAATTCCACCAAAGCTGACAACTCTGCATCGAAAATGCGGTACCTCTCGCATCATTGTTCCGGTACGTCGCAAACAAAAATATGACATGTTGAGTCACGTAAATTTAGCACCTCCTGTAACTTTTGAACGGTTGAAGTTATTGCAATGCAGATTTCACGGAAGTGCATGAGTGGAAGAGGCTAATAGATATGTGCATTAATTTCTATTTTATCACTTGTATTTTACGAGATTGTCTTAGGTAACTTTATTTTTTCAATGGAACTATACATATTTTTCAGTCCACCATGACGAGCGTTAAAAGACGAATCCAATGATGTACATATTGTCATATAATTAGATAAGCATTTTTTTGATTAATTTTGATTTTTGCGGGACTGGGGTTTTTAACGGACATTTTGAATACTTTCTTCGGCTGTTCGGGTGGGGACGCCGCGTCGTTGGCAGGGAGCCGACGTGTCGCCTAAACATTTCGTAGGCTTCCTCAGGACAGTGACATGATATTGTTACGCGTCCAGCATTATTATGTTTTTCTGCCGCAGCTGCAGGGAACTTCGTATACACCTGCGACTGGAGAGGTGGTAAACGCATCTTTAATGCGTACTAAGGCGTTGGTGCAATTTGTCGGGAGCAGTGAACACTGCGGATGTTGTTTTTCTGTAATAATTTTCCCACTTGATCCGTGACGCTGCGGACGTAAGGAAGCACGGCTAATCGAGTGCGATCACTCTTTCCTTTGTCTCCGGAAGAAGCGTGGTGACCTTCGCCGTTGCCGCGGCACATCGGAGACAACCGCGGGACCCGTCGGCATTGCCGCAACCTCTCGGGGTGGCCCGTAGCACAGGAAAAAGTGTTTTTTTTGATCGCTGTCCGGGAATAGCCGTTGGCTACGTCTGAACGTATGTTCAGGTTTCTGTAGTTCTTTAGGAAGAGAAGCGCTCGTCGCATTACCTTGACAGCTCTGGTGGTCAGTGTCCTTTAGTACACATAGTTTTATGGGACGGATGGTGATGGCGAATCTGCGTGCAGGTATCTGTCTGTGTGGGTCGGTTTTCGGTTAGACTGGAGTGATCCCCAAGGTGCCATCATCCCGTTTGCTGACGAGCAAAACATCTAAGGAAAGGCAGACAGTTGTTTCACTTCCGTCTCCATAGTAAACTTGATGGTTGTGATGGATATGTTGGAGGAACCGTAGGAAATTCCTTCTAATAATTCCGGTCCGTGAGGCCAAATTACGAATGTGTCATCCACGTACCGGAACCCAGAGAGATGGTTTATTTTGGGCGTTCCGTAGAGCCTCTGTTCTCAAAACGCTTCCATGAATAGATTTGGCAGCGATTGGGTGACCAGAGGCGAGCCATAGCCGTCGCTTTCCCCACTTGGGCGTAGAAAACCGGTCTTGGTACTGGAAGAAGGTTGAAAAATTTAGGCAGAACAGGCAGCCAGGTCTGCCCATTCTTGTCGGCTGGGCTCCTTTCCTGTAATTTCTGGAACGCCAATCACTTCCCACGGCTTCGGTTTACCGGAACTGTGGTGAACCAAAAGATGTCACGTCAAAGCTGACCCAGCAAGTTCACCTTCGCTTAGTCTTTGTTGCCGAATGATGTCCACGAAGTGCGAAGAGTTCGCGCACAGGGTATCACATGTCTTCACCGAGCGGCGCGAGCGGCAACGGCCCCGCCCGAGCAAGGGGAAGGGAGATTAGAAGTCTACGAAAACATATTTTCAAATACTCACAAAACCATTGCAGTTTTTCCTGAACTGTTGCTTTCCATCCTTCCGCATTTTTCAGATTTTCGAACTTTCTTTGATTGAAGGAATTAAAGGGATGGAAAAATAACGGATTTGTCGTAAGTTTGTATCGTAATAAAATTGTTTATGGACTTCAACTCTATTTAATGGGGGTTTTCATAAGATACGTATTAATGGGATCTTGAAACAAAGCACAAAAGAATAAAAATAATTAAAACTTGTACAAAATATAGGGGCGTAATTTTTGAGGCAATCAATTTCAATGTTAATTTAGAAATATAAATAAATAAACTTAGGGATAGAAATAATCTTATTTCAAAATAAAATACTTACTTAAGACAAATCCGTATTTTCAATCCCTAAAACAACACAAAAAATATCTGGAAAATGGATCAAGGACGGAAAGGAGAGTTCAGGAAAAAATGCAAACAGTTTTGTGAATATTTTTCGTATCCTCAAGTACTAAAATCCTTCCCTTCCCCGGGACCGCGTTTTGGCAGGGGGAGCGCTGCGTGACCTTGTGGGGGCTGACAGTTACATGAAAATATCCGTTTGAACACATAGTTCCGTCAAAAAAAAAAAATCACAATTACTCAAAAAAATCTTATCTAACATATGACAATATCTTTGGATTGTTTTTTTACGCTTGTTCATGATAGACTGAAAAAAAATATGGTATAGCCCAATTTGAAAAAAACAAAGTGACCTCTAATATCTCGTAAAATACCAAGTGATTAAAGGAAAAATCAATACAACATAATCAAATTAGCCCCATTCCCTCATTCACTTCCGTGAAAAAACTGCATTGCAATATCTTTAACCGTTCAAAAGTTACAGGAGGTGCTAAAGTTACGTGACTCACCTGTATAGAAAAGAAACACAAAAGAAAAACACTTAACAACATCGATTTTTTAGTTCGGCCAACTTTCGTAAACTCAAATTTAATAATTCTCCACTTAAACTGTGTCATTTTTACGTACGAAATGAAATTATAAAAAAAAACGATAAAATAAATTCATTATAAACACTAATTTTGTTATTTCTTTTTATAATCATTTCATTTTCACATTGATGGCAGTTGTAGTACTGTTACTCAGGGGCGGGATTAATACTTTTGCCGCCTGTAGGCACATTTTCACAAACTTGTCGCCCCTTGTTTAAAATTAATGTTACATTTTCAAATTGTAACGTTTCAGTAACAAAAATCTCATTAATTTGAACATTTTAACTTTAAATGTAACATTACATTTTGCACAATTGTTTTCATAAATTAAATAAAATATTTCGGATTAAGCTAATTTTGGATATAAACTGTATCTTCATAGCAAAGTAACGTTCAACACTGGGGAACGTTAACATTAAAAGGCAAACCTAAAACATGACAACTAGAAATTGCATCATTTTTTTCTTCCGTCAAGGGGCCTTACTTTCAGATTCATATACTTATTGAAAATCATAAGGTATACTCCAATGAAGTAGAACAAATAAAGAGCTTTTATTAAATATTAATATGATAGATTTTTATTTACAACAACTGAAACGATTAGAATTATTACGATGTTGTAAAACAGTTTTTTTATAATTTTCGATTTACCATTATAAAACAAGGGAGTATAACATTTAACTTTTTTGGATGGGGTTTTTAATACAGTTTAAAATAACGTTTTATTAATTATAGCTAATTTGTCTATTATGTAAAATTTTGGGCCACGTTCCTTTTTGTTGAGCCAAATTCATCAATAATATATCTAAATCGTAATAATCTAATATATAAAACGCTAAGATAAATTCTCTTCGATACACAATAAACGCTTAAGGCGTTCAGGACGATACTCTGTCATTGTACAACGCAAAGAATTTTTAATCCTTTTTAAAACAAGAGAATGAACATTCTGCTGTGCAATTGACCACCGGAATACATAAAAAGATTCGAAGTGCAATGTCAACGTTAGGATAAATATATTCTAACTAGCTGAACCCGTGCGATTACATCGCACTGAAGGGAACACTTACAACACAAGGGAACACATTTTACAATTGACACTTACAACACAATTGATAAATAGTCGCACACATGTTTGTCTTAACGGAACGCACAACCGATTTCCGCTTCCCGCCGCTTCGATTCACATGCGACCAACCCACGTGAGTTCTCCTGTGCGGATGGTGTGCGCATAACCGCCATCTTGACAGGCAGCGCGCGGAGGGCACCTAACTATCCCAGCCGCCAAAGTTCAAAACAACAAAAGTTTCCTAGCATTTTATTAATATACGAAAAGCTCGTGATTTGCAATATTTAGTGACCTCCATTCCTGATTTTTTAATCTTTTTTTTTGGTACCTCATTTGTTAAAATCCGTTTCACTATGAGCCGAGTAGGAGGAGGGACAACAAATTCACGGTTTAACGAAAAATAATATATATGATCTTCTTTCCGTAACCTCTTTAATAAAGCTGCGGATTTGTTGGCTTAACATCTCGTCAAGGATTTTTAAAATACGAACTTAAATGTGTCAGCCCAGAAACAAGCGATTTTTCAAGATCTTTGGGAAATTGTGAACATAAAAATATCGCTGCTTTTTCGAAAATCTATCAAAGATAATTTTTCTATTTCAATGACAGTCTTAAATTTGTCATATACATCTTATATACGCTTCAATTCTGCAAGTAATTTATCAAAACAATAACCAAATAAGTGTTGTCAATTTTAAACTTGTCTCGTGCGGGTCAGTTTCGGCTTGCATTCTCGTTAGTTTCATAATATTGTATTTTATGTTTTCTTTTGTTTACCGATTTATACTTTTCAGTATTTGATAGCTTCTTACCCTTCTCTTCAAAAAATATACATTTTCTCTGTTCGTTTTTAAAAGCTCTACAAGCGAAAATGTAAATACCCAAAACACGGAACTAAATCGATATCGACTTTTTGCAGTTGTTTGTTCGACGGCTTCAAGCGGTCTAAATGAATCCCCAAACCTCGATCATAATAGCAGTTTCAAGTCGATTTAAAAGCAAACAATAAGACCTTTAGCTTTCTGCACGAGTTGACGGTTTTTTGCATAGAATCATCAGATATAATTGAAGGGCATCTAAAACATTTGCCAACCATGTTTAGAGCCTGACATGCATCATCCAGAGCTGACCAGCGCGTAATTGAAAGACTTTTCAAAAGAGGATGTACTGGATCCCGGTCATCTACTAAATTTTGAATTATGTCCCACTTGATGTAGATGCACTAAAGAAAATTATAAAAATTTTGTCGAAGCAGAAAATAAGTACATGCTTCAGTGCATGATTCAGCTGCCATTTGTACCACTAACTTTAAAGAATGAGCAGAGAAGGGGATGACAGCCGTGTCTTTCATACGGGCTTGAAGACCTATGTAAAGATCGGACATATTTGACGCCCTTGTTTTAGGACTGACCACGACAATTATTAATGTCCAGTTCGTTAATCTCCATAAAATTACATACAGTGTCGAAACATCTCCTTTGATGTATGGCCTGTGTTTGGAAGGAATTCAAAAATGACTCTTTTGGTGTACATCTTTTTCCACATGTCTAATAACTATAGCGAGGTTGATCCACGTGTGCTATGTCTGGTGTAGAGTCCCCACAATTAAGGAAAAATACTTGACACTTCAAATGTTTCGGAGAATCTCTCTGTGACTGCTTTAGCAAAATACCTATTAGTTCTTCAACCGTCGTGGTGGATAAATACGATGCATTTCCTTTTCCGCAGTTTCCAAAATTTTTGTATGTAATCTGCTAAGAAGTGGGTCATTTTTCGAAATTCAAGCAACATCATGTAATTACCATTTGATTATTTCCAAACTTTTTCGACATTTCCTCTCAAAGGAAGCCCTCTTGAAACAAAGGTTTCTTTATACTAAAATGACCACGCTTAAGAACATTCCTCCATAAGTTGCCTCGGTTTCAATTGTTCAAGCAGTGCGCTTATTCACTTGGTTTTCAGTCCGCTTGGTTTTCAGTCCGTCATTTATGCTAATTTATTTAAATTCTATACTAAGATATAGTTCATTTTAACGAATAAAACAACAAACACGTCAAGTATATTTAATTTCTAATCATTGTACTACATATTTTTGCATTTTGAGAATATTTTAGCAACACAACTCTGCATTAAAAATATATTAATGTTAACATTTATTTAACACATGTTATTAGTTCATGGAAAAAATATACAAGCTGAAAACTAAAAAGGTTATCTAGTCTATATGTTTATACTAACTCAGTAATAGAATTGTCGAATGAACTGCAGCAGTGATCAGTTTCATATATAGTTTTAAAGAATTCATTATTTTTTTTTGTCTTGTTAATTTCATTTTGACATTTCTCTTCCTTTTCTTTTCGGAATTTTGCATATTGACTTCCGCTGAGCCTTTTTCGATAATCACTCATTTTAAAACTTCAAAATATCATTTTTACTCAGCAGGACTCTTACAATAAACGATACACAACAATAGTAACAAAAGAAAGAAAAGTGTTATTTCCAGATCCGTCTTCTGGAATTTAACTCAAGAAGTAATAGATGTTGCTACTTTCAATACAGCGCAACATGAATGCATGGTGAAATCCGTCAGCGATTTCTGATTGACTAATTCAAACTCCTGAACTCTAAGAACGTATTTCTTCCTGCTCAATCAACCAATCAGAAGTCGTTGACGGATTCTTTTCATGTATTCTGTAACATTGAAAATGTCCCCATTTGAAATTCAAACTTAATTTATAACTCAAAGGTTGAGGGTGCGGCTTTAGTCTCGATTAAATCATTTTTTAAATAAAAATATTGTTTATGCTGTTATAGTATTTAGATAACCTAAATTTGTTTTAGAGAATATAAAGAAAAATTTTGCGCCTTTGAAAATTTGCCGCCGAAGGCACGTGCCTACTGTGCCTGTGCGTAAATCCACCTCTCCTGTTACTGTTAATAAGTATTGTGATGATTAAATTATGATATAAGTATTACAACTTTTCAATTTTTGGGGTGAGTTCGGACACCGAAAATTCTATATAATTTCAAACACTGATAGAACTTACCATCTAAGTACAGAACTTTGCTGAATATTAATAACACAAATAATAAGTTTACAACAAAACGAAATAAACATACACCTCATGTATGTTTCATCAATATCATTAACAATATGTATATCAATAAATTTTACATGTCAGTTCAAATAACAAAAAGTTACAAACGTCCCGTCATCCAATTATGATTAGTAATCTGAAAACCACAAACGAAATGCACATACTTTTACAT
Organism: Acheta domesticus; assembly: GCA_031308135.1. Lineage (NCBI taxonomy): Eukaryota > Metazoa > Arthropoda > Insecta > Orthoptera > Gryllidae > Acheta > Acheta domesticus. The sequence goes on along the minus strand of JAHLJT010004763.1, from coordinate 19,198 downwards.
ACTTAACATTAAAATTTCAATGATAACATTAAAATATCTCAGACATTAAAGCTTGTAGACCACTTAAAAATTGTCCTGATTGTCAGTGTATCTTTATTAATAATAAAACTTATCCAATTTTATTTATGACAATCCTTTATTGTTCTTATTTGCACATAGAAACAAAACGTTTCATAACTTATTTTAGTTACATCATCAGGCTCCTAAATAAAGGGAACTGTTGTCCCATTTTTAACCGTCAAACACTTGAGGACACTATACAAGTCAACTCAACAGCAACCTCTGAAGTTGGTGTTGAGAGGACTTAGGAGAACTTGAGAGGTTGCTGTTGAGTTGACTATGTGTCCTCGAGTGTTTGACGCTTAAAAATGGGACAAAAGTGCCCTTTATTATGGAGCCTGATTGATGTAACTACAATAAGTTACAAAACGTGTTCTGTGTGCAAATAAGAAAAATAAAGGATCGTCATAAATAACACTGGATACGTTTATTATCTCAGACATTATGTTAAAATAAGTATTTGTTATCCATGTACGTGTACAGATCTTGAATGAAATACTTTTGTGGTAACTTTTCTACAGCTCTACTTTCAAACTATGTAATCGCACGCGGTTCGGCTAGTAGATAAAGTTCACTAAATACTTACAATTGGTAAGTATTAGTTACCTGTACCTGTTATATTGTGCAATCTAGCACGGCATTAAAATTACTTTCAGGCTTTGTCGTTTTCCGTATGGAAGCGAGCCGACAGGGGGCAGATTGTGGTTGAACGATGAGGTTCAACACTATATTCTCACACTATATTCAACAGGATGAGATTTGAACATTCTATTACATTTGTGCTGGTCCGGCAATTCTCAATATTGCCCCATCTACTCAAAGACTTGCAGAATCTAAGCAAATAAAACCAAGTCGAGTGAATTAAACCATTTTAAAATCAAGAACGACTGAACCAATTTTCATTATCTCCGGTTTGTTGTATTTATCTCCGCCCCGATTAGCAGAATAACTATTAAAATACCAGGAAAATTTCACAAAAATAATTTAATGCGCTGCCGTACCAGGCCATTCAATTGCGATGAAACTGTGTCAAGCTCATGCGGGAAGAACATAGGCATAGTACAATATTGTAACTCCACTAGATGGAGCTAGAACACGTGTTGGCGTTTCAGTTAAATGCAATTCGCAATTCACGTTAACTTCATTGTTGCTGGGCGTTGCCGTGGGGCGAGGTCGAGGAGAACACGAAAAGCAGGCGGCGCAAGTTGATGAGAAGAACGGGAAAAAGAGACAGGGACACAGGGAGAGGAAAATAGAAGGAAAATAGAGAGATGGAAAATAGAGAGAAGGAATAGAGAGAGGGGGGAAATAGACAAAGAGGAAAATAGTGAAAAAGAAGGAAAATAGAGAGAGGGGGAAATAGGGAGAGGGAAATGAGAGCGTGAAAAGAGAGTCAGAGAGTGGAGGAAAAGAGACACAGAGGGAAGAAGAGGCACAGGGAGGAAGATGAGACACAAAGAGGAAGAAAAAAAGAGAGGGGAAGAAGAAACACAGGGGGAAGAAGAGAACAGGGGGGAACAAGAGGCACAGAGGGGAAGGAAAGGCACAGGGAGGAAGAAGAGACAGAAAGGGGAAGAAAAATGCATAGAGGGGAAGAAGAGACACAGAGAGGAGAGAAAAGAGCCACAGAGGGGGAATAGAGACTCAGATGGAAAAAGAGAGACAATGAAAAAGAGAGAGAGAGTAAGGAAAATGAGGGTGGAGGAAAAAGATAAAGGGGAGGGTGAAAGGAGAGAAAAAGAGAAGGGGAATATTTCTTCAATTATTTCTTCTGCGGCAGCAACGCGCCGGGTACCAGCTAGAGGGAAAATAGAGAGAGAAGAAAATAGAGAGAGGGCAAATAGTGAAAGAGAATAAAAATAGGGATATAGAGAACGAGAGAAATGGAGAACGGGAAATAGAGAGAGGGACATGAAAGAGCGGGAAGAGAGTCAGAGAGTGGGGGAAAAGAGACACAGGTGAAGAAGAGACAGAGATGAAGCCACAAGGTGAAGAAGAGACACAGCGGGAAAGAAGCGACACAGAGAGGGAGAAAAGAAACACAGAGGGGGAAAGAGACATAGATGGAAAACGAGAGAGGTGGAAAAGAGAGAGAGAGTGGGAAAAATGAGAGAGGAGGAAAAAGACAGGGAGAGGGAGAGGTGAAAAAAGAGAGAGGGGAAAGGGTGTAAAAGAGAGGGGAGAGACGAATATTTTCCTCAATTTTTACTTTCCGGTATACGTACGTATACACGGAGGAGTGATATGTTCAAACTTTTCTACCCCCCCAACATATTCAAACATTTCTCCAAAAACGGCTCCAAATTTTTTCTTTAAATTCCTGTAAGAATAGAGTAAAATGCACGTATTAGGTGGCATAGGTCCGATTTCGCGGATAACTCTGAATTTTCGAAAATTGCAAAAGTTTAAAAAATGTTCGGCGTCTTTCTGGAACTACAAAATTGAAGATAGAGATTTTTCTTTCAAATAATATTTGTTGTCCAAAGTGAGTTCTTTATTAAGGTCATGTGCATTTTTAAAAATTTTAGTAGTTTTCGCGCAATATTGCGTGCAATATGTATAATTAAAAAAAATTACAAAAACAAGATTTTCTCAAAAACGGCTCTAAATTTTTTCTTTACACTTTTGGTAGGGATAGTACCTAATGTATTTTATGAGATGACAAAATGCTATATTGCTCTAATGTTTTTGTTTTTTCAAAATTGGAAAAATGTAATTTTTTTGACTTGTCTCTCACGTCGTTAATATTTACATTAGCGGCGATTTTTCCATTATATTTACGAGTACATGTGCTTTAAATAATGTCAAATAAAGTTTTTCGAAAACACAACCGTTTTCTGTCAAAAGAAGCTCAAAATTCCACATTTTCAAAAACGTTCAAACACCATTTTCTCATATATGGCTGCCAAGTTTTTCTTCAAACTTTTGTAATAGATAGTGCTAATTACACTCTTTAATATGACGTAAAGTTTATTGTAAGTTTTGTTTCACAAATTACATAAATGTATTTTTTTGAAAGATCTCTCACATCTTTAATAAGCACATTACCATCAAAAATTTGTAAAGATTATTATATTTGTTATTGTGCTTGGAATAACTACAAATAAAGTATTTTGAAAACTCAAACATTTCTGTGAAAATGAGCTTCTAATTTCGCATTTTTAGTAGCGCTAAAAACGTAATTTTTTTTAAAAATGGCACATAATTTTAAAAGAAAATTGCCATTTATGACTAAGTTTTTGTGTTCTTTAATATTCTAAAATTAATATTTGCGTTCTGCAAATAGGAAACCGAAAATTAAGAAGAAGGACAAAAAAATGTACTTTTGGCGGTGATAGATGGCAGCTGGCAAAGAGTATGTGCCAATTCCAAATAGGTAGCGAAGACCCAAAGAAATAGAAAACTAATACGGGAAAGTCTGTGCCATTCTGTAGCACCACTAGTTTCTTCTGCGGCAACAGCGCGCCGTTTGTTTGGCCAGCTAATTTGAAATAAAATGACAATTTTGGCGACGCGTGATGAACAAATCTTGCTGTGGGACTTCAGGTAAACAGTACCGTGCTCGTTAGTTGTCTTCGTGATTCACATCAGTGGCTTCCTTGTTTCAACTGTTTGGGAATGTTAGATTTCATTGCGCCGAATTTCAATGGTGACAACAACTTTGCCATCTTGGTTGGGGTGCGGCAGCATTTCCACACGAGTGCAAGGAGAGGCGATGTAGGGAGCTGGGGGCGCCTCCATCTCCGAGGGAAATTCCTGGGAGATGGGAATGGGGTGGAAGGAACGTGAGGGAGAGTGGAGGTGACTTACCGTGAGCAGCAGGTTGGCGGCGCACCAGCAGCCAGCACGGTGCGGCGGCGACGGCGCGTCGCAGCGCCAGGCGCCCGTTGACCGCGCCCCGCAGCTGGCCAGCGCGCGCGGCAGCTTCTGCGCACACAGCACACGCCCCGCCCCTTAGCCCGCTGATACATCGATCCATTCATTGTCTCGTGTTTTCAAATGCTGTAGGCAGCGATATTACCCTACTGAATTGTGAGAGCGGGCGCCCACCTAAACGTAGGCTCGAGAGGTTTTCTCTATTCAGGTACCTCCCTTCAGCGTTGCATCGCCCCTAGCTCTAAGCTCTAAGGCTCTCGACTCGTCTCTCAACATATGTGGTCGTTCAGGTAAGTGTATTTGTGCGCAAGTAATGGGCGAGGATGGACCAAGAAGGGGAAGGAGAAATTGCTCGCGTTCCGTTTGTTAGGGTACTGCTCCGGTATTCATCTGGTGTGATCGCTGGAACCCTGAAAGCTACATAATCAACCAGCCAGCCACATGAATTCTCCTCAAGGTAGTGGCTGAATTCCACCTAGCTACGTAGCTAGTATCGAACTCCTACCGCCGATGGGACTCAAACCCAAGGACCTCCCCCTCAGAGGCCTTAAAGTGACACAGTGGATGTCCTGAGCCACCTAAGCCGCGTTAGTTTACAAATACTATTACTTTTCTCGATGTAGTAAGACAATATTAACTTCAGGGGAATTGTTTTTTTTGCGAAATTGGCAAAAAAGATATCGTAGAGAATAGAATAATATAAAATATTGTTCATAAAACAAACATAAAAATACGGGAAGTATTAGCTGGTCCTTTTAAGCGAGATAGCAAGGCAGGAGACCGGTACTACTCTATAAAGAGGACCTGGGTTGAGTACCTTATCTTGTGAACAGGGTTGGCAGATTGGGTGGAATTCCGCTTTTTGAGCTGGGAAAACGGCTCTCTCGCGGGACAAAAATTGACTCATGGAATACTGACCAATGAACGGAAAATGCATCAAAACAGGTACAGTTTTGGGCGGATTTTTAGATTACAACAAAATTTTCAAAAAACAACAACAGCCATGTTGACATCGAGTTTGATTTTTTAGTTTTTTGTTTTTTCATTAATCGTTAGTTAATTAGTTCAAATTACTTTGAGAACTGGTAATGTTAGCTATTAGACCTACTTTATATTATTAGATATTATTATTATTTATTATTATATTATTATTATATTTTTCCATTACATCACGGCTAAAGATGTTATGAGTCGGCTGAAATATAAATCTACTCCAGGTTGCAACCAGCTACCTAAGGAGGAGATCCGTGACTATCAGTGCCTCTACAATACTTTACGCCAAAATGTGGGCTGTTCCAATTAAAGCGATTTCTTGCACTCCCATTCTTTTGAATTACCTGGGAGTTTAGACAAGTTCTTACTCAAATTTTGCGGAACAAATCCCAGAGCTCCGATAACTATCGGGACGACCTGTGTTTTTACGCCCCACATTCGGCTGATCTCGATTTCCAAACTCTTGTATTTAAGACAGTTCTCTGCCTCCTTGGTAACGACGTTTTGATCGCAAGGTTACAGCAACATCGATAAGTAAACACGATTTTGTCGCCAAATCCCGGATAACTATATCCGGTTTGTTTGCCGCTATCGTGCGATCAGTTTGAATTTGTTGGTCGTACAATATCGTACACAATCCAACAGACGTCACCGGTTTCGGTGAGTGTTCGTACCACTTGGGGCATGTGTTTGGAACGTCGAGGGCGGTACAGATCTGCCAGTGGAGGTAGCTACACACCCTGTCGTGTCTTTTTAAGTATTCGGTCTTTGCTAGGATTGGACAATCTGAGACAATAAGATCAATGGTTTCTACTTGCTCCTGGCAAATTCGGCATTTGTCATCTTGGGAAATTTTGAGAACCGCTTTATCATAATGTCGTGTTCTCAATGCCTGATCTTGAGCAGCTACTAGAACTGCTTCCGATTCTGGCTTCATTCTTCCCCTTTTAAGCCACATAAATGATTGATCTTTATTGATCTGCACCTTGTCCATTCTTTTTAGATATTGTCCATGGAGGGGTTTGTCCCTCCACGACTTCTTCTTCTTCTTCTTATATATTATTATTATTATATTATTATTATTATTGCCACTAGAAGGACCGAGTGCGTTAATATAACCCATTTGTGACACATACTTTGTAATGTTTGATTTTTAAAAGTTAGAAAATTGGTTCTTTGTAAGTGCTTTCTTTAGTACATGAATTCATGTGTTTGTAATTGCTGTGCTGTGATTTTTACAGAATTGGAAAAACTCTCAGATATGCCTAGAAGGACCGCCATGTGTCATATTGACATAGTATTCACTCCCAAGTCTTGATATATTTTTTTTTTAATCATACTTCTGTTTCCCATTGAAAGTGGTATTCGGTTCTGCTCTGGTTTTCAAATGATAAGATTGTTGTTGCCTTCTTGAAATTCAATGCATAGTGATGAGAACAGTCCAGTAGAAATCACCTTGCTTGCCTTGCTTTGCCTTCACCCTCCAGCGAGTGTTTGCCTTTTTTAACGCTTCACAATCAGTTGAGGGCGGAGGCAGGAGAGATCGGTGGGTTCGGTAACAAATTACATGGGTTCGGTGCGGTTTTAACTAAAACTCATTAAGTAGCAACGCGGTGGACAGGCTGCTTTGAACAGGGGCCCAACGGCGTGCGACGAGGCGAAGCCGGGGCGAAACGGGGAGGGGCATGAATGTGCAGCCAGATCGGCTCGGAGTAGAGGGTGAAGCAAAAAAGCATGGCTCAGCTGGGGTCTGCGGAGATACGATCCAGAAATAGCTTGGATATGATGAAATCGCTGTAGGTTATGATATTTTCTTTTCTTGCGTTGCCCGGTCGGTACATGCATATACGCTTCTTTGCCTGCTCGGTTGGGTTCTGCGAAATCCTCGCTGAAAGGAAGGAATAAATTTTGTTTTGAGATGAATATCACGATAAAATGACACACTATTCTCGCAGAAGTAATTACTGTACTACGTAAGCAGTGCGCGTTTTTACTTATGCATCTGCGTCAAACGTGAAGAAAAATACAAACCATCAAAACAAATTTTTAAGGAGAATTCTGAAAGCTGAATGGTTCATCTTCAACAAGCAGATACATAAAGAATTAAAAATAGAAACAATTAAGACATTTATAATTACCCAATCTTCAAACTTCTTCAACTCGTAGCAAATTTTCCTGCTTATCAACGTTTCGATTTAGGACAAACATAATAACTTAAAACGTATTCGTTCTCGCTTCCCCAAAGATATATTTCACCCTACGTAAATAAATTTCTAAATCTTTTCTAAATAATTCTTTCTCTAAAACTCAAAATTTATAATAATAAAAATTATTAAATTCTATTTAAAAATCGAGTTTTATTCCATGTTTTATTGAAACATAATCATAATTAGCAGTAATTATGGTTTAAATTTATGGCATCTCTCCAAAAAATATTGTTATTATAATGTTCTTCAATCGCCCTGAAAAGTTTGTATAAAATTGAAGAGGAAATAAATAATATTAAAAAAAATAATTTATTGAATCAATTGAAACATTAAAAATACTATCCTCATAACAAGATCGTATAATAATGTTTTTATAGTGACATTGATTTTCAATACTGTGGTTACAGGCAATTATATAGTATATACATTGATTTAAGTAATTAGAACTCTGAAGATCAATTCAATCTCTTTTCCATTAGGCATGCATTTGAAGTAAGTTCTAATAGACAAACAAGCAGTGCAGGTTACTTATTAAATCACCTTAACTCAGTCATGCAACACTGATAAGAATTGTATATTTATAGCAGGTAAGCGAGGAAATTTTGTAGACTTATTATTATGAATTTTCAATAAGTAATCCTTAAATCATTCGACAATCAGAGACGAAGAGTATAATGATTAGATTATAAGTTATAGATAATGAGTTCATAAAATATCAAATAGTATAAACAATAAATAAATAAATTATTAGATATTTCTATGGATAACCTGATCTTAAACTTTTTCCAGTTTTTGTTGCAGTAGCATTCTTAGCAAATGTGTTAATTCCAATGACAGAGAACTTTCTTTTTCAGGTGAGCTGAGATGTTTTTGCTTTATTTTTTGCACATGCTCATGATACTGCAACTGTTAATGACATGCAGTTGAGATCACATCTACCTATAAACACATAATAACTTCATATAAAATATGATTATATTGATTACAATTTTATGTTAATGATCCTTAGCAACAATTAATCTCTAATTGTGAAAAGTTGAATAGAATTGCCTTATTTTACGTGGGGGAGACTCAGGCCATAAGACCTGCTCTCCGTCTGACCACGCAAATTTCGCTACGCTCCTTTCACCAACTAGCGCAGAAAGAAGGTATTCCGTGGGCGACGAAACAGGCGATATTTAGGTTTGAGGCTCTTTTACATGCAGTAAAATCTACTAACATGGGACAGCCCGACTTTACGGGACTCCGAAGGAAGGCGTACGAAGGATTTTTTCGCCCCTAAAAATCCATGACTTCGATCGGGTTTGAACCCGCGAACAGTCCGATACTCTAACCGTTACACCATTGCCGCCATGTTCTCTTATAAACAGTTAAAAATATAGAAACTGGTAGCACAAATGGAATTCACTTATCTCCAATAATTTTGCCACCCATGATTTAACAAATATGTGAGGGTCACGAGTTCCTTCATCCATTAATTCATTCCATAATCGACAATGTTTATTTCCATTAAAGCTAATTTTGAATTCAGTGATTTTTACCCAAGCACAGGTCTATATGTCCTAGGTTGAGCCATTTGTAACTTTAAATAACTCAAAATAATGAAACACAGCAAGCAATAAATTAATCTTCTATATATACAAAATTCTCGTGTCACAGTTTTAGTTACCATACTCCTCCGAAACGGCTTGACAGATTTTCATGAATTTTTATGTGTATATTCAGTAGGTCTGAGAATAGGTTGTTATCTATTTTTATACCCCTTAGTGATAAGGGTGGTCCACCCAATTTTTTTAATTTTCGGACAAAACTTTTAGGCAACCCGCTACACACGGTGGGTATTTCACCCGTTATACGGTGTTTCTCCATATTACGCACTGCTCAGCGATGTGCAGAATCTGCTATTAAATGTGAATAACACGGAGAGATGGTGAAAGATGTGAAACGGAAAAAGACAGAGACGGGGAAAGAGAAAGAGAGAGAGACGGAGAAAAAGAGAAACGGAGAAAGTGAGAGACGGAGAAAGAGAGACGGGGAAAGAGAGAGAGGGAAGGAGAAAGAGAGATATAGGGCAGAACGTCTGGCGGGTTCAGCTAGAAAAATGTTTGTCTCCGCGATACATTGTTGCGTTAGGTTTGAAGAGTCTTAAGCATATTAGAGACTAATATATTATTAATACTATAATTAGCCAGGAAAAAAAGCACAGCAATTACTATTTGACTACAGGGGACATTGGGACTAAGAACTTTGTTTAATAATTTGTGATGTTTGTTGCTGCGAAATGTTTAATTAGCCTTAATTAATTAATGTTTAGTAAGCCTTCGGACGTTGATATTAAAATCTCGAATGTACAAAATGGGGAATAGATTGATATTTGAACAGTTTAAAAAATGTGTACATGTATTTTATAACCATTTTTTAAATGATTGTTCTTTAGAGAAGATTTATTTATTATCGTTAATGATTTTCTGCCGTCTTTTAATATATAGATTTTCGTTTTTACTGCCATTTAGTGCAACAATAGGTAAAGAAACCCTGATTGATTTACATTATGTAATGATGTAATTATCACTTGATCAGTATCCCCGCAAGGCGTCTACCGGCGTCACTTCTGAACAGTGATGCCAGATGTACCACATTTCCGCATTTTATACATCATTATTAACACATAATCCGCATTAAGCGATGAGGATGCCAAAAAAATCCACATTTCCCTGATAGTGGATTAAAATCTATTTTTTCATTTCCTCAGTTATTACAACGATCGTTAGATGTCGCTCTAACTATGATTGACAAAGTTTGAATGTTAAAAATGTTGTGTCTCTCTATTCGATTAATGTAGAAAGCAATAAAACACCAATCATCTCCCAATCATTAGGGCTTTATCCAATTGCCGTATTCGAAAATTGATGACAAGCACCAAGGGTGTAGTTGTGAACTCCGTCCTTTATTGTCTTACTGTTAGAGATTCAGGGGACAAATAATTGACAACATGTTGGTTAGTCGTTTTCGAATATGCCAAATAAGAATACGGATCGTCGTTCCGATTCTTATTGTGTTATTCAAGCCGAAGAAGTGGTGCACTTCGCGGGATATTGAAATTAAAAATGTTAAAAATTACGTTACGCGGCTTCATATTAAACTGAGATTAAAAATAATTGAAAGTACATTTATAACAAAAATACTGATATTTTATATTTTTAATTTCTTGGGTGAATCGAGAAATTATATATAGTGAGAATAAACATAGAACAAATATAGTGATACAATATCGCATTTATTAATTAATAAAACGGAATTCTATGTCGATGTATGAATTATTGATGTTTTCCCCTATTTTTAAATTATATTAGTAAATCTGCATTCATTAGAAGAAATTCGCATATTCGAACTTAAAACTTCGCAATCAGAAGTTTAACATCTGGCAACATTGCTTCTGACCCAGTAGTAAGCAGCACAGAGTAGGGATGGATCCAGTGGCGTAGCGTGACTCACACTTTGGGGATACTCAACAATAACACACAAAATGTCACTATCAACTACTTCATCTAACAGCGCGAACGCAACACAAGGCAGATACACTGGGAACTAATTTCCACGATCCGATTGCTTACGACGGTGTAGGCGCTTCCCACAAAATCCTCACAGCAGTCAGGGCTGCGATGTCTTGAAAGCAAATTATACAATGGCTCAGCTTCAATTCTTATACGCGAATGGCAATAAGACCATTGTTAATTTATACATTGCAGACTTAAATAATATGTAATCCATTTAAGAGATAATACAATTTCTGGATATAATTAAGAAATAGTAGTCAGGCACTATTTCTACAGTTTGTACCCATGACCAAGCGGGGACTCCCGAGTGAGAGAGAGAAAGATAATTTACTGACCGCCTGAAGTGCCACAAACGAGCTTCTTCCGCAGTAGACGCTAGCGTAAAGCAGTCGGCTTTCTCTGGGCCAGAGGTGAAGAGGGGAGAGGGGAACCTCGCCATCTGCGCATGCGTCATTGCTCGTCGCAATCTGGCGGCAGACGCTAAAGTATTTTAGCTTCCAAGCAATCAGAGGCCAGCTTCAACAGCCCGCCGCATTCAAATCATAGGAAATCAATTAAAATAATACAAACGTGTTTCGCTCAGAGCCGACCACTTGTAAGATTATCAATTCAGTATTTAAGGTTCTTATATACGGGGATGCTCAGCATCGTCGGCGTACCCTGACGCTACGCCACTGATGAGATCTCTCACACAATAAGTCGTTTCTCACTCACTACAGTTTTCGGCCATTATTTTTATTGTTGGGGCGTTAATCGTAATTTTACAATTATCATTTTTCTATTTCGGTGTACTTTTTTAAATAATGTATGATTCATTTGCAGGGTTGTAATGAAAAACATTGTCGAAGCCATCATTTTAAATGGCAAATTTCGAGGTGAGAATCTATTACTGTCACGGATCTCTATTATACCCACTTCAATTATACCCACATGTGCCAATTCAATTTAACCATCTTCAATTTCCGTTAAGATTGGCATTTGCGATGACTATCAATAAGTCTCAAGGCCAAACGATGTTGGTGGCTTATTTTTGAGCACACCATGTTTTGACATGGTCAATTATACGTGGTATGCTCTGAGTGGGCAAACCATCCAGTTTAATTGTGTTAGTTAAAGATGGCATAAACAAAAAATATTGTACACTCTATCGCGTTGAGGGATTGATATGGTATTTTAGTAAAAATATTATAATTAGCAATGTATATCATTTCAAAAAATAAATTACAATAAAATTAAAAATATAAATGTTTGTTATTGTGTTATTTTTATACTCCATCATCGTTCACAGCGCTCCATGACTCTTCAAATCATATATACTACATCCTCAAAACACTGACAATAAGTTTAGTCATTTTTTTTTACTAAAAGTAATCCTAGGAATAATTTATATGGCAAAACAACGTTTGCTGGGGTCAGCTAGAATTCTATAAAATAAATACCAAATCCAAATAATGATCAACAGACTAAATAGTATCTGAGGAAAGTAATGTAATAATAAGGAATTCACTACAAGCACTACAAGATGGGAAATATAACTAAAATAAAACAAATGTAAAATTATGGAAATAATAGCGCAAGTCACTCAAAATAATGACAAACAAGTACAATGTAGATGCGCGATTCTGGTGATATGGCGACAATTGCCAACACAAAAAGGAAATGAAAATACCCTACGACGCTTTGCAGTACAGTACATAATAGTCGCGCGACCTTTTTTTGACGTCTCCCAGCGCGGGGGTGCGGGGAGAGGACGTACTTTGCCTACGTCCGTGCCTACGCGTGTTGCCAACTGTACCATTATTTATACTATTCGCGCTCTTTCGCTCTTAATACAACAGGATATTATAAACGAATAAATATAGAATAAATATAATGTAATTAATAGCAACCACAAGTGAAAATAATTAATGATAATATTGCTAATTAATGAAATATATTAGTGTATATACTTTTTTTCATCTTATGAACAATTTGGATCATCGCTTGAATCCGAAAGCAGGGGTAGGTAGCCCTAATAATCTTGCCGTGCCGTCCACGTGAGACCTAGATTTTGACCAGGCCGTGCCGAGTCGTGCTAGCACTGCTGGGTTGAGCACTAGGGAGCTCAGACGTCAGAAAAGTCGCGCAAGTAACGATACATGCGACAGTAAACATTTTTCAGAAGTTGAATTTTAGTCCTCACTATAAGGTGACATAAATAATAGATGTTACAGTTAAACAAAACAACACATTGAGTGGGGTGGTCTACACCCCAGTGTACCGCAGTGTTGCCAGAAGACGTACCAGGATCCTGGTACTTTTATCCTGGTATGTTTATCAGGATTTCAGTGAAGATATACCGACCTGTGTACCAGGATAAAGACATCCTAGTACGTTTAAATACCAGGATTTTACGTGGCTGATTTTAAGGACAGGGTTCGGCTCACTAAAACAACGGCGCACGGTTCACTTGCGCATGGTTCACTCGCGCGGACCACGAGAACGGACCACTCAGGGAGCGGGAAGATGCCTTTGTGCTTGCATTGTGCATTGTGCATTGTGCGATGTGGTGCGAATGTGTAATGGAGAATTACAATGGTTAAATGCATAAAATGCGTTGCATGCATAATGTTAAAAGCATAAAATGCGTTGCATGCATAATGTTAAATGCATAAAATGCGTTGCATGCATAATGTAAATGCATAAAATGCGTTTGGTAATTATGCGTTGGACAGACTCAAGGATGTTTTATGTTAACGCGAGGGCGAAGGTCCGAGCCTCGTCCTCAACTTGGACACGGGTAGCGAAGCGTCACGATTCCACACGAAAGTGCGTTGGGCGTTTGGCCGGGCACACTGTGGCGGCGCCGCGAGTGACTCGTTCGGAACCGAATCGTGCGCGTCAATAGGAGCCGAACCCTGTCCTTGAAATTTACCTTTTACGTCTACGGTAATTGACGTTGCACAATTTAAAATTCGTGTAATGTTTTATTCAGTACTTTAAATTAACACCAACAATTCAAGTAACAATGATACTGGTGAAACCACTGCCGTAAAACAATAAAAAGTGAAACATGATGGACTTTTTTAGAGCACAAGTTAGTAGAAAAGAAAATAGGTCTCAGTCTTCCATTTATTTTATCGATACAAAATATATCGATATTGAGTTCAGTTAAACGAAAATATACGCGTGCCTTAAAACATTAGAGATACTTCCATTTATTTCCACTGCCCTTTGACAGATCACAGCTGTTACGGTGACATCCAATAGGGAGCTTAGACATCACTACAGTAACGTCACTATGGTGACGTTAAGCTCCCGATTGGAGTAACAGCTGATAATCTGTCAAAGGACACTGTAAATAAATCGAAGAATAATAGAATTACAATCTGAAGAATTTCAGAATTTAAATCGTCATTGCTACAGGAATTTAGAGAAAGTACCAGATTTTTGACGGTCAGTACTGGGGCATACATTTAATCATCTGGTGTACCGGTGAGGGTTAGATGGCTGAATACTCACCCAGGTAAGAACTCGACCACACACATGAAGGAGAGGAGCAGTAGCAGCAGCTCACCCCACACCTAAGCTCAAAGCGCTCACCACATCTTGGAACATTCATTGAATCAACACTGAATGAACATGATAAATCGGAAAACGAAACATTTCTAGACATCCTTCTCATCATCAGCAAACTACGTAGAAATTCAAATGTTCAATGATCTCAATTCGTGTTCTTGATGATGAAATTCGTGTTCTAAAAATATTCAAAGGGTTTAAAAATTTCAGTTTTAAATATTCATTGTGGCGTTATTACTATATCCGTTGTATTTATTAGTCGACATCACAATCATGATGTGAAAATATGTGAATATGATGTGAAAAAGATCACGTCCTGTACAGAATCACTCTGCATATGCACACGTAATACACAGCATTAAAATAATTATTTCAAGGACACATATGTCATCCCAATCATTTAAAGAAGATGGCAGTGTAAAAATTTAGTCTCTATTGATTAATTGACTAGACACGTTATATATGCAAAGGATATGTAATGGCGGACTAGAATTCAAATGTCACAAATAAAGGCAGTCGGTGGACCTGTGCAAATTTTCGGCACTTTTAAATTATTGTTTAAAAGTGAAAATAACTTCATGCCTCTGTAACTTAAACAATTCTCTCATTCGGACAGACAGACCTTTTACCATACAAATATCTTTATTAAATCTCCTAACCTGAACGTAGGAATTTTAATGCAATGATTGCACTCTTTAGTAGTAAAACACGATTACAAACTTCGTTGGATTCAAAATTATTGCTTTTACGCTCAATTGATAATTTGAAATTTGATATATATTACATTTCAATGGATTATTATTTGACTTAGAGAAATAATGTAGCTAAATTTGGGGCAATATCTGTCAACTGACTTCTCAAAAGATAGTTATGGGCAGAGGCGGGATTCGGGGGGTGCAGGGGGGGGCAACTGCCCCCCCAATGTGGGACATATATTTTAAAAAATATATTTAGATATTGCATTCACGTTTATGTTAAAAAAGATTTACTTTTTTCTGAATTTTCAGAAGAATTTTAATAATAATTAAGGGAATAATAATTTTATTAAGCTGAGATAATACCATACTGCATAAATAAATTGGCAAACATTAGTTCAATATTATAAAAAACGTGCGGGATAATGTTCAGCGTTACTGTGAATATCCCGTATTAAAAAAAAATCCTTCAATTATATTTTGCTTTTGAATGTTATTTACTTAGAAATTAAACAGTTTCATGCGTAAAATCATGGTAGGTTTGACATCTGTACTTCCTACTCAGTTTCGAACTTACGCGAAAGAGAGAACGAAGTCTCTGTTCTTTCGGAGCCCTCAACGCATCCACAGTCCCTTTCGGCACGCTGTAAATCAGTGGGGCCAGTGGCGGGCTTTCTCACGCCCACGACACTCACTCACACACACACAACACATAAAATCAGCCCAGCTTATCGGAATGACCAACCTCACAAGCGCTGAAAGAGGTGGTCAGTAAACAGTGGGCGGCTTGCGGTACGATTCATCATATAATCGGTACTATTCACACGTAATTCGTTTAATTCGCACTTTTGGAGAGAAATATCTTGTAAATGGTGTGGAAAGTTGATTCTTAGTATTTTGCTTATAGACCAAAATAAATACTCTATTATTAATAATAAAATTAAAAAGGCTTAACGACAGCTGTCAAAATAAATCAGTTGTTTATATAATAAGCCTGTTGTCCACCATTTGGTTCTCTCATTTTTAAATTGTTCTTGCGGGGCTGTGAAATAAATGTTTGTCCAACATGAATGCGGACCACTGTCCTGGTCCTCAGTCAGAGAGCTTTCGGTATGGGTGACGATAGACATCTCTGCGACGTCATAAGAATAAGAGCTCAGTTGAGTTCTTGCAGTACTGGTGAACGCACGAGCTTTGATTATAGTGAATCGAGCCAGATCAAGAAATTAAGAGATTTCAGCTCTTGTATCTGACAGGTGAGAAATTAATGTTAATTCATCGCGATTAGTTCAAATTAGTATTTAATCAATAGCTGATGAATAATACAAGTGTTATTGTTTACTGAAGGAAATGTGACTTTACTAGACGACAATCTCATAGATACTTTGTTCTCCTAGAAGTTATAGCAAAATAGCAAACTTCGGTGGCCATTGACTCACGTTATTCAGTATCACTGGGTAATCGAGAGAATAACATCTCTTCGTAATGGACGACAGAGGAGGGTCAAATAATACGTAAATCTACTTTGCAGCCTACCCAGGAAAAATGATCACGCTAGGCCACTGATAATAACTTCCTTCTCTGTTTTATAAATGAGAATCTGTTGTTTTAATCTAAGTCGGTTGTATTATTATAACAAAGTTTTATACAACAAAAGAGTTTTTTGGTTCTTTTTTGGACAACAGAGCAACTTTTACTACAATAATTTAAGAAAGGTTTGTTATTGCTATGAATCGTTAAAGTTCGTGCATTGTAAAGTCTTCGGCAAACGGACAGTTTTGTCCACTTCCAGAATGTCAAATGGTTTTATCTCGACGATTTAGCATTGCGTAGCTAATATTTATGTACTTCAATGCACGCAATTTGTATGTCATTAAAACTGTAAATTTTAATTACAATCAAATATTTCTATCATTGAATTCTATACTTAACACTGATCATTATTTGTAAAGAAAATTATTTGATCGTCACTTTCCTCAAATAATTTAATTTCGATATTCAATTTTATACTCAACATGTGAAAAATTGCTACATTCATGTAATTATTTTATTCAGAAACAAGACAAAAATGGTGAAAGTAAAATTTTTACATATGTTTTCAAAAAAAAATCTATTAATGATTAAAGTTTAAGTGTACCGTCACACAAAATTTGACATTAATAATTATGTATCTTTATTCGATTCTAATACCGCGGGATTTCATGGAATTGCATGTCTGTTTTTTTATTTGTTTTAACTGTGACGTTATGGTAACTGTGAAGATGAAATGATATGGTGAAGATAGGGGTGAAAGGTCGAATAGAAATGCAACCATGCCCTAGGCGGGAGTCGAACCCGCGATCCTTCGAACGATCGCTATCGCTAAGAACTACCGGAGTATATTAAGGTTTTTCTGTAGAAGTGGGGAATCGAAGTCAGTTATTTTATGTATTTCTCTTTCGAAAGGAAAAGTGAATTGGGCCAAGACAAACCAACATAATATTTGCGATAATATCTGTGATAACATTGTTTTCGCTTGAATCTATTTATTCCTGTAACTTTATTCGTGCATATGAACTTAGTGAATGGGTTGAATGGTACGGCATCTTGTAAGATTGCCATTTGTCTCTGGCTTAATGTGTTTTTCGTTATTAAAATGGAATATATTTACTTTTATTAAACGCCTTTTGTACTACAGTGTAAATCAGGGTTCATCAAAAAGACGAGTCGAGAGCAAAGGGCCGACGGCAACAGCCGGAGCGGATGGGGCAGCAGCAGCAGCCTGAGCGAGCGATTCCTGGGAAGAGGGGAGAGGGGCGCGTGAGAGGTAGAAGCGATAAGTCGGGAAGTTCTGTTTCATGCAAAACGTCAATGCAAAATGTGTCATGGCAAAAGGCAAGCAAGAGGTCTCGTAATAATAGTCCGATAATTTTTAAAAAATAATAGGAAGAACAATTAAAAAAACAGGAGATAATACAAAATGATTTGTTGTCTCTGAAAAATTTTACCTATGTTAAAGAGTATAATCTACACGGTGAATCATGCAGCTGAGTACAAGTAAACTGAATAAACGCATATTGTGAATATAGATTTTGTGAAATTTCTGATATGGAGTCAGATAACAAAGTTTTTTGCTTTACCATTTTCAATGTGACAGCGTAATCACGATTTACATTTGAAAATATTGGATCTTCAAAATGATACGGAATGAAAGACCAATTCCAACACCAGGGAGCTCTACTTCATTTTTTAATTAAAACATTCTTCTGTTTTACTGCTTTACTGATTACTGTTTCCTAAGCTCCACAACAAGCATGCTGTCATTATTTTAAGTATGTTTAGGTCTAGACATGCTTCTATAAGCAATATTTTCTAGTATGAAAATTTGTAAATCGAGACTGAGCTCTCACAGATTACAACTTCGCAATGTCGTCCTGAGGCATAGCTTCCTAGAGTGAGAGTAGCCATAACCTGACAAGTTAAGTTGCGCTCAATTATGAGGCCAACTATTGAAACGCATTCCGCGAGAAAAAAGATTTTTAAAATGTAGAAAGAAATTAAATGCTTGCAGGACGGAACACGGGTGACTGTGGACGGAATCACGTCACTGCAGAGCGATATCAGTCTCCGGCGTTTCATACACTTGAATTTCTCAGTGTTCCCCGCTGGGGGTCACGGCTGTCCGCTGAGAGCCGGGAGCAATCTGCCTTGGCAACTACGGAGTGAAAGCCTGATGAGGCCTAATGGTAAAATGAAGATACCTATAAAAATAAATGTTAACTGTTGCTAACTAGATTTTTGCCTAACGCATATTCCTAGTTTTAAGTGCATATTAGTGACTATTTTAAGTGCAAATTTTGCCAATTTTAAGTGCATGGTTGCATGCATGTTTAACTGTTTTTTGTGCGCGAAGTTACCGAGTCTATCAATAACAAACCATTTCTTTTGTCACAATTTCATATTCTGTTGTCCAAATTTCAATAGAATTTTTTGTCATTACTACCAATATTCGTTTTTTACTTTAATGAAATCATTCTGACGATTTCTCCAAAATTGATATTCCCATCAATCTGGCTAATGCCATGGCCCCTTGGAATAAGAAACCGATATTTAATTTTGAGGGTACTTTACATGAAGCCTCTGGGACATTTTCAAAATTTCAATGAACTTCCGTCAACACGTTGATAAAAGTTTGTTGTGTTGGATAGTCTCAACGACGTTTAAGAGAATGGCGCCACTGCTTCATGAAAATTGAAAAAAAATAAAAATTATT